>JABSTL010000029.1:0-111014 GCA_013759095.1 Fusarium sp. NRRL 29148
GCAATTGGAGACAGTCGGTCATCATATGGGCCTGACTGAAATCGCATTGACAAGGCAGGTAAAGACACAAGCGCATGCATTTAAGGAATTAGAGCATATTAAATTTAGTTTTACTAAAACATGCTTATTAGTTTCAGGTCAGCTCAAATCGAGGCTTATTATCTAAGTGTTATACTCTTATAGCTCTAGCTATCACGTCTGCGAATAATGGCATAGCTTTATTAAGTATAGTTCTGCCAAGAACTCACATTGTCATTCAGAAGGTTTACATTAATATATCGCTTAAAGTCATAGAATCAATTTTGCCTTTTTCCTCTTAGTTTACAAGTAATCAGGCAGGACATGATCTGACCTCTCCACTGTCGCTTTTCCATGGCATACCACGCTTTCTACAAGTCCGATATCTTTCTGTTTTACTTTGCGTCTTCCGTCCTCCCTCCCAACTAACGGCTGGAACAAAGCCACTATGATTCGCACTGTCTGGCAGCTTGCCTTTATCGTGGCGATTGCAATTATTGGCAGGTTTGTCTTCATGCCGTCGGTATATCATTTGTATGACCACAGATCATATCGCTGCCTTGATGCTCCCGGTGTAAAATTCACCTTGACTCCAGACCGCGGGTAAGTCCATCGACCCTCAGACGGTCGTCTTCCGATTGTCGGTTAAGTAGCAACCCTCGATAGAACCGCGAAGATCATTGTCGGAAAAGGGTCACCTGCCGCTTTCGCAAGAGTCCAAGGTACACCAGCATACAAGGAGTTAATGCTACGACAGAATACATCTTTTGCAACATTGGAACAGCCAAAAACTACCGAGGGCATCGATAGAGCCGCCGTGGAGCTAATACTGAAGGATCTGGAGGCAGCGACTGAGGCATATCTCGACAGCGCTATATGTTTCGTCAAGGTAGTTATACCAGGGCATGAGAACAACCAAGACTACCTCGCTCATATTATTGCTGGAGCACTCCTTCAGATTGCGCTTGTAGAAGTCTAGGCTTAGCGACCTAGAGTTCCTATACTTGCTCTTAATAGCAAGTAGTTAGACATAGGCCATTTCAGTTAACCTGAAAGCCTCATTCCTGTTATAGATAACAGTTTATACAGTTTCTACCTGACTTTAGTTTACCGGGAGGATAGCTTAGTGTGTATTCTTGACTAGAATTATTACCCTTAACTGGAAATATAAACTCTGCTAACAAGACATCATTACTCTAACATGCCTTTAAGGAGATTATTAGACCACTGTTCTACTATAAATCATTCTGTAGTAAAATATTATAGAGTATCTAAGACCTCATAATCTACAGTGATAGTATAAGGATCCTGACTTTCGAAAGACTCTTAATGTAACTCGCGACTTACGTCTTATTTAAGGTATATACCGACGTTAGCCAGTCCACAACCCTGCTATAAGGCTTTCTGGAAACGTATTTCGTCACCTTAATGATTCCATATTTGCAATTATAAAGACAACTGTGTTTAGGTGTTATTGGTAATCTAGAGGCAAAGTTTGCCTAAAGTATTATCCTTACTGATGACACGTATGCCCTATTTGAAAGATAATAGTGGTACCTAAAAGCGCGGAAGTCACGCATGATTAATATTCCGGGCCTGATATAGTCAGTATCTGACAGAAATAGTGGCCGCGTTTTGGAGTAATCGATGATCTCATATACACGTAATAGTCGCGTTATAATACCAATCTTGACACTGAGAAGAGCAAGCCATCACGCGACATAACCCTACAACTAGTGGCTGGCTTAAAAATGCTCGATCCCCAAGCTTTAGGTATTACAATGAAACTTTGGCCCTTGATTGAGACATAATCTCAGCAGCTTCCTTTGGGAGAATGTGGCCATACGTCCAGCGCCGACAGATCGCCAATCAACTAAGATTAGGCCACCGAAACCACATTGAATTAGTCGAGTATGCTGGGCCTTGTCTGAAAAAAAGGTCATTTCCACCTCTCAACAACACAGGAACCTGTGAAGAAGGAAGCCAGCAAGAGCATAGCGAGAGTTTTTTTCAAGTCCAAGGCACATGCGAAGACGATCCTCTGAATCCATTGAACTGGTCGCGACCAGCAAGAGCGAAGAGTATCTTCATTATTTGCTTTCTGGTATTCACGCAATGCTGGGCTGGTTCTGCAATCTCGATGGGGAATTCACTGGCCAGTGAAGAGTTTGGTGTTAGTCAAGTCGCCGAGAATCTCGCCACAGCCATGTTTCTCTTGGGCGTCGGAACCGGGGCGTTGTTCGCTGGACCCATATCTGAAACCGTTGGAAGAAATCTTACGTATTTAGTGGCTACGGCAATCTATCTTTGCTTCCTTGTTGGATCGGCTATGACCCCTACCTTTGGTGGGCAAGTCGTTTGTCGATTCTTTGTGGGCTTATCTGCAAGTGCGACATTAACCATAAATGGAGCGAGTGTGAATGACCAGTTCAGACCAGTCAAGAGAGCATTGGTGTTTCCGATTGTTGCTTGGGCAAATGTGGCGGGTAAGTCAATCTCGATATGCAGAGGCTGAAGCATGATTGTTAACATCGGCATAGCCCCCGTGATCGCACCTATTGCAAGCGGCTGGATTGTCTCTAACCCAAACCTGGGTTGGCGATGGGCAGAATGGATAACTCTGATGATTTCAGGAGCTGCCTTTGTAGTCGCCTTACTATTCCTCCCTGAAACATACTTTCCTCTGATTCTATCATGGAAAGCGAAAGAGCTTCGTCGCGTTACAGGTGATCAACGATACATCTCGCAACATGAGCAGAAGCACTCATTCTGGAAGCAAATGAGCGAAACGCTCCCGCTACCTGCAACCTTTTTCCGCAGTGAACCGGTCATCATTGTACTAGGCCTCTATCTCGTCCTGCTGTATATCCTGCTATTTAGTTTCTTGTCAGGTTTCGACTACATCTTCAAAGAGACGTACAAACTCAAGCCTGGATACCAAGGCTCATGCTTCGCTGCCATTGCCGCGGGAGCTACGGCCTTTGTTCTTTGTGGACCTGGGCTCTACGAGTGGGCAAGACAACATACCGAACGAGTTAGAGGAGCATCTATACAGCCAGAGTTCAGGCTTTGGCCAGCCATTGTGACGGCTCCGTTCCTCCCGATCGCACTATTCTGGCTTGGCTGGACCAACTATTCCGCAATTTCCATCTGGAGCGGACTTGGGGCTTGCTTCCTCTTCGGAATTGTGCTAACATCTATCTATGTCAGTAGCTATGAATACATCACTGATAGTTACGGTGAGCATTCTGCTATAGCTTTGGGAAGTATTACCATGTCCCGTTACCTAATCGCTGGCGGAATGGCCATGGCTGCACGGCCGATATATGAAGGTATTGGAGTGCATTGGACGATGACATTTCTAGGGTGCCTTGCAATGTTGCTTACGCCAGCGCCACTTTTGTTCTGGAAGTACGGTCCTCAGCTCAGGCGCAGAAGTCCATACGCAACCACTAATGTATGAAGATGTTGTCGCCTGCATGTCATCTCTGTCGTCGCAAAGGCATAGAATGCCACTATCCTCAGCACCGCGGTCAGAAGAACCCCTCCCCGGTTGATAATGGACTCAATGTCGCAGCTGGAAGCGCTCCCCAAGCCAGTCAACCAAAGAAAGGACAAGACTTGGTCAACGCCCAGGCTATTCGTTTTCTGGCTCCAGACCTCTTTCGCGACATGAGTCTACAGGTCCCGTATCATGAATGGCAGATGCCAGCTGAGACTGAGGCACAACCTGGGGGTCGGAAACAGATGCAAGAGACGACCAAGGCATTCTTGCAGTCGACGAAATCATGGATGCCTAACGTCAACGGGAAGCGTCACCTGGCTGCCGTGTTAAATCCCCTTGTTGTCCTGCGCCGTCCAACAGCCCTTTTAGCACTGTATATGAAGCTGTGCTGTCTGCCTGTCGACAAGGTTGAAGAAAAGCGCGTGCTATACGAGCTTGTGAAGAAGTTTTATGCAGAGGCTGAGAGCCATGAGGATTCTTGCATCCAAGTCATGCAGTCGGCAGTCTTCATTGCTGTGTTTGAGATGGGCGATGCGATTTTCCCGGCTGCTTACTTGACTGCCGGGGCCTTGGCGAGATATGGTATGGCTATGGGAATGGGTAGGATCAACCAGGATACGTTGGGTAAGGGCTGTGCTGCAGCTGCAGGCGCATCGTGGGCGGACATTGAGGAGATGAGAAGGGTCTGGTGGGGGACATTGATCCTTGACCGGTATGTCAATTGCTACAGCCTTACAGCGCCGCCTTGTGCTGACATGGTGCACGAAGCTTGCTAAACGTGTCTCAACCATCTTGTGGCTTAAGCACAGCTGATCCCTCCTTTGAGGACTTGCTCCCCGTTGATGATGAGTTCTTGTACAGCCAAGTATAAACATCCCTCCTCCAAGCAAGAAATCTTATGTCTTTTATCCTAGAGGGCTTATTCAATCTCTGTATAAGCTCAGGTTTTTCACTTAGCATAAAGGTCCTAGGCTCCCTTGCCCCTCCTTGCTTTCCCGCCTCGACTGACTTGATATCTCATCAACAGTCATCCTCTCCCGAACATGCCACTCGCATATCTGAGGGTTTTACATTCAAGATGGGATCCTTCGCAAGGCTATGTCAAGCGAATCATCTCATCAGCAAATCTCTTGCATTCTGTCGCTTTGCCTCTAATGGGGGCGACGAGTTCTCACAGGATAGTCCAGATGAGGAAGTTGGACAGCTCTGCCGTACACTAGAATCACTAGTCCGCATCAACGAACTAGAAGTGACAAGCCGCCAACTGGCGTTTTGTAGTCAAAGCTGTGTTTCATACATGTGAGTCACCCGCAACTCAGTGGGACAGGGATACTAAGTTTGGTGAGTGGGATCTTACTACTGCAGCAACACTATTGGCAACAGCCTGGCCATGAGTCCGAACATGATTCCATGCCTAATGTCTTCCCAGAAACAATTTCCGCCCTCGAAACTCTGGTTCGTGTCTCGGCGACCCTGCGTGAAGGCGGTTACGAGCTATGGCAGCATCTTTAAGACGGTCGCTGTCCTCTCTTCCTCGTTGAACTAGCCTACCAAGGCATGCTGGTTCTGTTACGCGTGAGCAAAGTATGGCTGGCAGAGGACGTGCAGAGCAAGAAGGAGGCATTGAGCTGGCTGCTCTCGCACATGGGCAAACGGTTGCCACTAGTTGGTAAGCTCATTGTCTGGACCCCACGACTTTGACTAACCCGTGACAGCTGTTTATAACCGTATCTTGGAGGCTAGGAAGAGTGTGCTTGCTGTTCAAGACGCTTTGACATATGATAGATAACTAGACGAATAAGTTGTACAAACGGGATGTCTGCTGGCACATATGCAACAAAACTATCTTCGCTGACTTCCGCTATGCTAGATAAAAATCTCCATATCCTACAACTTCGACGCAACCCCTTTTGAAACAGAATTATAAGTCTGCTCAAACCGCTCTCTCGTATCCTTGATGCAATCATGCTCATAAATCATCTTCTGCACCTCCGGACTGACCCACTTGTCCGGCACAGGTGCAGAACCACTCTCTGCAGCCGCAAATTGACGATCTCGTTCCTCCCTAGCATTTCCAGCACCCAGATGCAAAGCCTTGGCAGATTGAACCGCCAAATCCACCAAAGTCGAGGTACGAGGCTTTCTTAGAAGTTCATATACCTTCAATGTCTTCTCGATAGCCTCGCGGTCTAAGCCGTCGCCTGGCATTAGGCTTAGTGCTTCAGCGAGTGTTGCTGCGTCCTCGATTGCCATTGCAGCGCCTTGTGAAAGATGGGGTAGTGTTGGATGGCATGCATCGCCAAGCATAGTGACTGCACCGCAAGTCCACGTGGCAAGTGGCTCATGACAACGCAACTTCCACTCCACGACGTCGTCGCCAGGAACGAGGTCGAGAAGTTGCTGAACGATTGGGTTGAAGTCTTCAAAGACCTGCTTCATGGCCTTTTTGCTTCCCTTATTGGTCCATGTAGCGTTGGTAGCGCCGGCGAAGTTGACATCAGGTTGGACTGAGGCAATGTTGAAGATGGAGTGGTTGTGGATGGGATACGCGATGATATGTCGCTTTTCGCCTATCCAGCGTCTGGCGGTGTTGCTGTTGAGCATGTACATCAGGTATGGATGTGGTTCCAGCAGTTCTCGGGGCAGAAGAATTCTGTAAGCGGCCGTCCCGGTCTCAAGGATGTCTGCTGCCAAGTTCAGATGAGCGAGTATTGACTCCCTGACCTTGGACTTGATGCCATCAGCACCAATAAGCACATCCGTCTCGACAATCTGCGGCTTCCCATTCTCATCCTTAACAATAAACTTGACTTTCCCCGGTCCAAAGTCCTCAACATACTGCAACGTCTTCTTGAAATGAAATTTCACAGCCGGCTCCGCCTTGGCAGCATCATAAATCCCCTCAGCCAGCGAAGCACGATGACCTGCAAAATGGGGATACTCATACTTGTCGCCGATATCAGCCATGGACACGCGCACAAGAAGTTTATTTGAGGCGCCGTCGTGGATGACGACTTCTTCGACCTGCGTGGCTTCGTCTTTGATGGAGGACTTGGTCCAGACGCCGAGTTGGTCGAGGAGGCGGATCATGTTGGGGGCCATTTGGATACCGGCGCCGACGAAGCCGAGGGCGGGTGCGTCTTCGTAGACATGGATGTTTGTGAAGCCTTTCTTGGCGAAGGCTAGAGCGGCGGCCAGCCCTCCCATTCCTGGATCAAGTGTCAGTTATCATTGGATGTTGTTTATGTCATTGAACGGGATCATACCTGCTCCAATGATGGAGACTCGAAGATCGGTCTTGTTGGTCATGGTGATCGATCTGACGCAAGATAAGAGTATCGGGAATGAGGTTTACGTCTGCTGAGTTTTTCGGTGAAAACACAGTTTAATTAATTCTCTCACGCCTTTTTATCTTCAAAACCATCGTCAGCTCAACCTTTAACCGCGATAGTTTTCGCATTGCGAAGAAACACGGCACAAAACCTCGGTAGACATATCAGCCGTCCCACATCGGAACCCCGCCGAGCCATCAAAGGTCGGCAATTGCCCTGTAATTTAGGGCGTATATCAAATCACGGCTGAAACCCAGCCCATAACCGAATCAAGAATGGCTTATTTCTGCTTTCAACGAGGTACAGGACATCACAAGCAGGGGTCCAGGGTAGTATCCCCGCATTTTGCCAAACTCTCTAACTCTATCCCCACACAGAGAATCGTGAGTTATCGAGGACCCCACAAGCGCTAACAAACCCCACAAACGGCAGTTCAAGCCCGACCATCCCGTTGATAAGGTATAATAGTAAAACAGGACCAAGGTCCTGAATATTGTCGTTAGGGGCAATACTACTCTGTTCCATCTCACCTTTTTTCTTCACTAAAAAAACCTCGGTTAAGTGATCATGGCTCAGCCGAATACTCTATCGCATGCGAAAGTCGAACTCGAGGATGATCCTCATCGTGCTGCGCTGGAGGATAATCCCACTACGCAGCCGAAGACGGGAGCCCGAGTCTGGATTGCCATCTTTGTAAGAAAACCCCTGTGATCATACAATCCCGGAATCGGAACTGACGGGTACCGACTGACAGTCAATGGCATTGTCCTTCGGACCAGCTGTTGGTCTTCCGTTTGTCTGCGTCGCTAGTATCGTTGTGCAGATCACGAATGAACTCGGCGATGCTAGCCAACTGCCGTGGGTCGTGGGAGCATGGTCTCTCGCAACAGCCTGCTCGTTCTCCCTCGGTGGTCCGTTTAGCGACATCTTTGGACGCCGAAGCATCATCCTTGCAGGTCAAATCATCGTCTTGATCGGTAACATTGTGGGAGGAACCGCTCAGAACACTCAAAGCATAATCGCAGCCGAGACCTTGGTTGGTCTTGGAGCTGGTTTTGTCTTTGTGGCGTATGCAGGTGTCCCTGAGATGCTTCCTAACAAATGGCGGTCTCTTGGCTTGGGCATCCTAGAGGGAGGAATTGCTCTTCCTTGGTAAGTCCATTCGGCTCCCAGTCATTTACTTGTACTGACATAGAGTAAAAGGGCCGTCGTGAGCGTTCTTCTTGCAAATGCCATGTACAAGTACGCGACATGGCGATGGCTCTTCTACCTCGCCATCATCGTCCAGGCCATCTCCTTGATCGGTACAGCCTTATTCTACTGGCCCACGAGTCACCCCCAAGGCGATTTCGAGAAATCACGCTGGACTCAATTCAGAGAGATCGACTGGATCGGTCTTGGTCTCTTTACAGCCGGACTCGCTGTATTCCTGATCGGCTTGACATGGGGCGGCACCACTTCCCATCCATGGAAGAGTGCTAGTACAATTGTACCAATCGTTCTCGGTCTATTTACCATTGTCGCAGCTTTCATCTACGACTTCTTCATCGCCAAAGCTCCCATGTTCCCACTCAGCCTCTTTTCTACTATCCGTGGCTTTCTTCTTGTTATTGTTGTCTTGTTCATTTCGGGAATGAATTACAATTCTCTTTCTGCTCTTCTGCCCCAAGGCTCTCTTTACATGTTCACCACTGACGGCATTGAGATTGGTGTTCTGGCATTGCCCAATACTCTGATGCAGGGCGTCTGCGGTTTTTTGGTTCCTCTCTTCTCTCATAAGATCGGTCATATCAAATGGCAATTTGTCGCTGGTACAGCATTCCAGGCCATCTTCATCGGAGCCAGCGCTGCCACTGTCAATCCTAACCACGAGCTCGCCTGGGCCTTTGTACCGGCCTTTGGTGTGCCCATGTTCGTTCTTTGCACCATCTTGGGATACTCCATCGCCAGTCTACATGTGCCTCATTCTCACTTGGGTCTCGCCATGGGTCTTCTGGGTACTTTCCGATCAGCTGGCGGTGCCGTCGGAAATGCTATCTTCAACACCATCTTCCAGGATAAGTTCAAGACTTATTCTGGTGAAGAGATCGCTCGCGCTGCCCTCCAAAATGGCCTCAACGCCACTGACCTGGGACTCATCATCCCAGGAACTATCCAGCACAACCTTGGTGTCCCTGGCGCCCTCGATGCTGTCCCCGGCATGACTCCAGAGATTCAAGACGTCCTTCGCCATGCCGTCAGACAAGCATACGGTCGCGCATTCCAGTTTGTGTTTTACATCACAATTGCATTCTCAACTGTTGCTGTTATCTGTGCCTTATTCGTGGAGGACCCAACTGCTTTCATGACAAACCATGTTCAGTCTGCTATGGTTGGTCGAGGTCATACCGGGGTTGTTGATGGAGCTGTCCCGGCCACGAGTACAGATGACAAGCCCACCGAGAGCCATGATGAGAAAAGTGATGGCAATACTGCTGGTGGAGTCAAGATGGCTTGATATGTGGACTAGAGAAATTGTATCGTCGTCGCCTATGCGACTAGTGTCTTAGACGTCTGCCTTCGTCGTTGAACACAGACGTCTTGTTTTTATTTAATGGTAGTAAGAACGATGCAATATTAACAGATAACTACAATTAAAATGGGCTCTGATATCATGCCGCGCCATACCTATCTAAGAAGGTGACATATCTTACCTCTGTTGGTAGAGCCCTTGTGAATTCAAAAGTCCCTTCGATATTCCGTCAGCTGCAGCAACAATCGTATCTACTCTCGGGGAATTGATTCTGTTGGTCATCAGCGAAGATAAGACATATTGCGCAATTCTGTGATCTGACAGACCCACTAGCGGTGGCCTCTATTTTTATAACCTCGTATCTGCATAGCATCTATCTGTCCTAGACTCCTTGCAGGGGTCAATTACCCTTCAGTTTCGTAAGATCCAAGCACAACTCTCTCATATCTATCCTTAACCTTCTCGAGGCGATTGCAAAATAACGCAAAGTCGATCCTAAGTTTCTGCCACGATCTAGTACTCTCACGCTCGCACCATGAACAGCAGCGCGCCCATTGACCTGGCTTCATGCCTTCTCAACACAATGTTTTCTGTACTAATGCTGTTACGCCTATGGCGACTTCGAAAAAAGGCCATCAAGATCATCTCAGGAACCTCTGGCCCCTCGTCGCCGGTGCGGCTCCCTCAATTTGTACGGCAATATGAAGCTGACGCCGCTTCCTGCATAGATGATAGCAGGCCTGCTTCTTATGGCAAATCTTTATTCTTTGGTAACAGATATTTTGCAGAAAGATCTCCGTCATTCTGTAGTATCAGTTACCTCATTCATCGCGACTGCAATTCTCTATCCTTTGCTGTACCTTGAACGCATGCGCTCAACAAGGCCAGCCGACCTCGCTGTTATATTTTTGCTCCTGTCTCTATGTTGGGATATGACTATTTCGATTCAAGACGCTCCCGAGGACTGGTTAATAGCCGCTACCAAGATTGCTCTCAAGCTTCTTCTAGTTGCAACAGAAAGCCGAAGCAAACAACGAGTTCTCAAAAGCCCTTACTCTTGCCAAGCTCCTGAAGATCTCGCAGGAATTCTAAGCAGAACATTCTTCTGGTGGATAAACCCCGTTCTCGCCTTGGGAAACAGAAAAATACTTTCCGGTGATGATCTTCCCCCTATTGACCACCTCCTGACTTCAGAGAAGCTTCGTCGTGATGGCCTGAAGGCGTGGGATAAAAGGTTCAGACCATTGACCAAGCTTGCACTACCAATTTGCCTCGTTAAGAGCATGCTACCTCAGTTTATCGCACCAATCATCCTTCGATTATGCCTGATATTTTTTCGTTACGCGCAGCCGGCCCTGATTAGCTCTGCGGTTCATATGCTAGGCAGCCATTCCGACGCAGGTCGGCTTCTGCTGATCACCGAAGCCGCTGCGGTCTACTTCGGTTTAGCAGTATTTGAAGCAGTATACCACCATCGGCTGAACCGACTCAGTATCATGACCAAAGGGACACTCATCGGGCTTATCAATAACGCCGCTCTACAGCAGTCATCCAGTAGCTACAACGATGGGATAGCTCTTACTTTGATCAGTACAGATACAGAGAGCGTTATGAGGTTTTCGAGTATGTTCCATGAAACTTGGGCACATGTCCTCGAGGTCATAGTCGGGATGGCAATGTTGGCTCGACAAATCCGCTGGGCAGCCCCAGTACCTCTGGCAATTATCTTCCGTGAGACTTCCAGCTCAATAGTTGTATTTCTGTGTGTCGCTAATTGGTCTCTGCTTTAAAGTGTGCTCTCGAATGAGTCGGTATCTGGCAAAGAATCTGCAAAGCAAGCAGAAAGCCTGGAATGAAGCAACACAGAGACGAATCTCTCTGACGGCATCTACGATCTCATCAATGAAAGTGATTAAAATGCTTGGTCTTTCCAGACAGACCGAGACTTTGCTCCAGAAGCTCCGAGCCCAAGAACTGGAATTGGCCAAGAAAGTGCGGTGGATTATGGTCGCCTATAACGCTAGTGGTGGGTTTTCATGATGACTATTCCATCAGTTCTACCTCAGCTAACCGTGATAGCGAATGCCCTCGGAATATTCTCCCCTATACTAACATTCATCATATTCGTGGTGTATGCTAACCTCCGTGGGTCGGCTCTCAATGCCGAGACTGCATTCACGACAACAGCACTTCTTGGCCTGGTAACTCACCCAGCCAACATGATTATGACGATCGTGCCTCGTGCCATTGGCTCTTTCGCTGCTTTTGGGAGAATCCAAGATTATCTTGTCCGTCCTGGTCGAGCTGATGAGAGACGCTTGTCGAAGCCAAAGACAAAGGACGATGGTCCTTCACTAGCCATTTGCCTTGAAGCTGTCACGGTTCAGTCCCACTCATCGTCCCGCCCAGTTCTCGAAAACATAAATTTCACCGTAATCCAAGGCTCAATAATTATATGCGCTGGCGTAGTTGGAAGCGGGAAGACAGTCCTCGCCCAGTGCATTCTAGGCGAAACACCGACTTCAAGTGGGACAGTCTCCGTATCCTCCAAGCGGATCGCTTACTGCGAACAATCGCCCTGGTTGCCAAGCGGAACTCTAAAAGAAGCGGTTTGTGGCTTCGGGAAGTTCGAGCCTGCTTGGTACAGGCATGTGGTCAAACTTTGCTGCCTCGACGAGGATATCTTAGCCATGCCGCTCGGGGATAACACTGTCATTGGGAGTCGGGGTCTGAAGCTCTCCGGTGGTCAAAGACAGCGTTTGGTATATACCCAATCCCTATCTGTGAAGGTGTATAGTGCTAACTATGAGTCAGGCACTAGCCCGCGCTGTATATGCTCGGTGCGAAATCGTGCTTCTTGACGACAGCTTCTCAGGGCTAGACCACAAGACGGAAAAGCAAGTCGTTTCTAATCTTCTAGGGGCTCAAGGTCACTTCCGCAAGACAGGCGCTACTGTTTTCCTCATTGCCAACTCCAGTGAGTTCTCTATAGTATCTCTCAGGACATATCGATGCTCATAATCCTTAGCTAAGCACTTTGACCTAGCGGACTCGCTGATCATTCTGGAGAACGGAAGAGTTACATACCAAGGGCCAAGAAACAGTATAAATGAAGAGGCGGCACATTTACGCCAGAGGCATGCAAATATGACACTCGCTGAAACCAACGGAGATCTTGTCGAGGAAAACAGGGCAATCCAGAGCCAAGCTCTCGAAGTAACCGAGGCTATGGCTGATTTGGGTAGATCAACAGGAGATTTCTCTCTATATGGTAATGCTGCAACTTAGATGATGCGAAGGATACTAATTGTTTTAGGATATTACCTGAGAGCTGTGCAGCCGCGTAACTTCTTCATACTACTCACTTGCACAGCTTCATACTCATTCTTCGTGACTTTTCCACAGTACTGGCTGCAGAAGTGGACGGAATCACCAGGCTCAAAAACGAAATTCTATATCGGAGGATACCTCATCCTTTCACTTCTAGCCTGGGTAGCCACAAATGGGTCAATGTGGTATGTCATTAAGCCTCCAACCATACTGTCATGTAACTAATGGCCGATTCGTAGGTCTACTCATATGTTGATCGCACCAAGATCGGGCGCTGAACTCCACCGGCGTTTACTCTCCACTGTCTTTGGGTCCGTACACCATGGCCATTGTATAAAAGGCCTGGCTAATCAGTCCTAGCGCGCCATTGCTGTTCTTCTCAATGACAGAGACGGGTTCGATACTAAACAGGTAACTGATACCATTAACCCGTCCTTACTGCCACTTGGCTGATGATTTTCAGGTTCAGTGAAGACATGCAACTCGTTGACAAGAGCCTACCTCCAGCGATCCTTTCTCTTTCCAACCGTTAGTATCAGCAAAGCATCGGAAACCATGTAACAGAAGTTGAATTCCTAACTGGTGGTAGAGGTCTTCAAGTTAGTGGTGCAGGCCACGCTTCTTTTCAGTGCCCAAAAGCTGCTCGCTGCTACGTTGCCAATCTGCATTTTGGTAGTCTACATTGTGCAGAGGGTGTATTTACGGACATCTCGGCAACTTCGTCTGCTCCAACTGGAGTCTCAGTCTGCTGTTTACTCGACCTTCCTTGAGTCCGTAAGTACCAGCTACTGTACCTATAGGCTGGGGCTAACCGTCCCACTTTGTTCACAGGTTGAGGGCATTATCAGCATCCGTTCTTTCTGCTGGGTTAAGCAAGCAGAGAATACTAACATGGACTGTCTCGATAAGTCCCAACAACCGGCCTACGTCCTTCTGTGCTTGCAACTCTGGCTCAATATTGTTCTCGACCTAGTCATTGCTGCCATGGCAGTGATTCTGATCGCTTTGGCAGTAATCTTGAAGGGCAGCACGACAGCGGGCCAGATTGGCATGTCTCTGAACATTGTCCTGGTCGCTAACTCGACCCTTTTAGCGCTTGTTACGTCTTGGACGAATTTGGAGATATCTCTCGGTGCTATGTAAGTCCGAGCTTGGAACATTTCCGCTAGACAGCTGTCCCTAGGTTGTTGAAGTTATGTCTTTGCTGACTGAATCGCTATTGCAGATCGCGTTTGAAGACACTGGAAGCAGACACTGTACCAGAAGAACGTTCAGCAACCGGTGCAGTAGTCCCTAACACTTGGCCTTCACGTGGAACGGTCAAGGTCCGTGATCTGACGGTTACTTATGATGAGTCGAATGTGCCGGCATTGAAGAATATCAACCTATCCATTGAACCCGGTCAACATTTGGTAATCTGCGGTAGGACTGGCAGGTAAGTTCCGCTTGATGCTCAATTCTATCACTGTATTAATAAGGTGCCGTCCTAGTGGGAAGAGCACTCTCCTCCTCGCCTTGCTCCGTCTTCTTGATACCCAATTGGGATCTATCGAAATTGATGGTATCGACTTAAGTTTGCTTTCTCCGCCAATTATACGAGAGCGATGCTTTATCACCATTACACAAGATCCATTTCTGCTAGCACAGGCTAGCCTTCGCTTTAACCTGGACGTGAGTAGACATTCGCGCTCGAAACCTGTACTGAGAACTCTATTGACGAATTAACTGCATTTGGGCCCCTATAGCCTTCAGAAACTCATTCTGACATTGCCATCATGAAGTCACTTGAACGAACTGGGCTCTCTGGACATTTCGACACTAGACCGCAAGTAAAGCTGGTAGACATCCTTGACGACCCTCTCAGTTCGTTGCCTCAAATGTCAACCGGCCAAACTCAGCTATTTGCCTTGACCAGAGCCATCCTTCGAGCAGAGCATTCTTCAATTATAGGAGCGAAACCGATCTTGCTTCTTGACGAGGCGACATCATCGGTTGATGGGCTCACAGAGTCCACTATGCGGCGTATCGTGAAAGACGTTTTTACAGATAACGGACATACTGTGATTGAGATTACACATCGTTTGTCAGGATTCGAGGATGTCGCTAGAACTGGAGGACAGAGTCGACAAGTGAGAGCGACACTTCTTTCGCGGGGGGAGATTCAGAGCCAGGGAGGAATCGAGGATATGCTCGATTTTGGCAGGAAACATTAGGTAATTAGGGATGGAGCATTGTTCCCTGGTCTAGTCAATGAAGCTCTCACGTATTTCCAATCGATACTGTCATCATGGCCAACAACAGCCATAGCCTCAGATAGAAGTATTAAAAGCGATAGCATGAGGAGATAGTCAATACAGGGCATTTTCCATGGTATCTTGAAGTCGCGTGCGCAAGTCACATGGTAGCACTGATATCAACAGTTCCTGTGCAAGTTATTCAGCTGATGGTTCAAGATAAAGACCGTCGTCTCCAAACAACTACCCTTTTTATACAATACATCCCACAATGTCATCTGTATTCCAAAAAAGGAAAAAAAAGTGACCAAGAATGCCGCGATACCGCTTGGGGCACTGATTGTCGTAGGTGCCGTAGGGTCTAGAACCAGTAGCATCGTCATTCATTATCATGGGCTCGACCAGCCTATTTCGGCATAGCTCGATCGCCCAGCCGGCTGCAGATGCCTGAGGGCTCCTAGCGTACTCATTGGTCGATGCCGTATCAGCGAAGTCGGAATGCTGCTACCGTCGGCTGGAGGCTTATCTCAAGCGGCTGCTAGTGTCGGCCAACCCCGCATTCGCCGTTAACTAGTCGTGATACAAGAATGGGTTGGCATATTTAAACATGTTGCTATGTCCCGTTGGTCGTGGTGGTTTAGAAACTTGCATACCTACACAGAATTCTCATCATGTCGCTTGAAGAGAGCACTTTGACGATTGATGTCTTGCCTCCGGGCACGCAGCGCATCAATGACTTGCAAGCTACTCATATCGTGCTGGCTCCTCGGCCAACTTCAGATCCCAATCAGCCTCTGGTATGAGAACCCCGTCTAACCCTTACCCTTCTCTGACATTTTTAGAACTGGAGCCCGTTCCGCAAAACACTGCATATGGTGCTTCTCTCCCTCTACTCAATGATGATGTTTTGCATGTACGTCCTCTACCTCACTCTTTCTTCTAGCCGCTAATCGACGTCAATCAAGTCCCTGCATGAGCGTCCCATTCTGGCAAAACTTCAACGAAGAGCTCGGCATGAGCTATGACATGCTGAATAATGGATATGCAGCAAACATGGCAGGTCTTGCTACTGGCTGCATCATCTTCATCCCTATCGCCCTGCGCATCGGCCGTCGACCGGTTTATCTCGTTACGTCGTTGATCATGTTTGGTGCTGGAGCGTGGCAAGCTGAGACGCAAACTATTGGGGATATGATTGGTATGAATACTATTGCTGGGATCGCTGGAGCCGTCAATGAGGCATTGTTCCAGGTTACGGTAAGATTTTGTCCAGCAGGAACCCATATGAACTTATGCTTATCGATACCGCAGGTCACGGAACTCTTTTTCGTCCATCAACGTGGCACAATGAACGGTATCTACTTTATGATGGTCTTAGTAGGAGTGAGCAGTCCTAAGATCCCTTCAGTTCAATCATTTGCTTACAACAGCAGAATTACCTTGGACCTGTCTACGGTGGCCAAGTCGCCGTGACGATGGGTTGGCGCTGGGCATGCTGGTCCGCCACCGTCTTCACCGGCATCGTCACCGTCCTCATGTTCTTCTTCCTCGAAGAAACCAAATACATCCCCGCACCTCTCAACGGCCACGACCCTCGAATTACCACATCCTCCCCTACCGTTAACGAGTTCTCCAAGGTTAGCAGCACCGCAAAGATACCCTTACCAAACGATTCACCAGCCAGCGTCGACTCTATGGAATATCAGAGCGATACCGTTGAGATAGATCACAGCATTCCCATGAACTCCTACTGGAAGCGTCATGCACTTCTGACATTGGATAAGCACGAGTCCACTCAGAAGCGAACGTTCTGGAGAGACGTTTACGAGCCTTTCCAGCTCCTCGCCACATTTCCAGCTGTCATGTTTGCTGCGCTACAGTATGGTTGGAGCATCGCCATGCTCGCCATTCTGGCAGTGACACAAAGTTCGCTGTACTCTATTCCGCCATACAACTTCACAGCTGCAGGCGTTGGAAACATGAACATCCCTCCTTTCATCGGTGCGATCCTCGGAGCTCTGTTTGGTGGACCACTCGTCGACTGGTCGATCGTGCACATTGCCAAGCGCCGGGGAGGTATTTATGAGCCCGAGACAAGATTATGGTTATTCCTGGTTCCCGGGTTATCCATGACCATCGGATGTCTCATGTATGGACTCACCATTGCCAAGGTAAGTTCTATCTCAAAGTCAACCAGTTGAATACACTGACGGCGTCTAGGGAATGCCTTGGATCATCAATGCTGTAGGCTCGGGCTTCATCGGTTTTGCCATCGGAGGTGGCGGAGACATGTCCCTCACATTCCTTCAAGATTCACACGAACATGTAAGTCATTGCAACTCCAACCGCCCTGCCATCGACTAACCTTCTCGCAAAGATTATAGGCCCTGCTCTGACCGGAGTTGTCTTTATTCGCAACGTCATTGCAACCGGACTTGTCTTTGCCGTTACACCTTGGATGGAAGGAATGGGCGTATACAACATGTATGTGGTCCTGGGCTGCATTTCTACAGCTGTTGCTTTGACTTGTGTGCCGATGGTTATCTGGGGTCGGACATTCCGGGTTCGGTTGGCGGGCAAGTATGAGTACTTCACCAATAGGCAGTATTAGGTTGAAGCATATAATTATCTATATGCAAGATCTATGATCTTTTGACGCACATGTTGAGTATCTCCATGACCTGACTAGACTCCGTGATGGGGAACGCATTGGTCTGGATCCAGATGTCGTCCAGACTATTCCGGGCAAGGAGTTGGAGCTTATCCTCTCCAATCCCAACATCTTCCAGCGATCGAGGCATACCTAGGGCAGAGATAAACACATCCAAGATATCGGCCAAGCTTACGGCGCTCTTATCAAGCCCTTTCACCTGCAGCAGCTGCCGAACTTCATCCTGTTCCAACAACAAGTCTCGTACAACTTCCTGTTTCTCAACATTTGCCTTTTTGTTGTAATTGAATCTGCACACAGCAGGTAGGAGTATACAGCTCGTTTCACCGTGACCAACTCCAAGCGGTCCAAGTTGATGTCCGATCGCATGACTCGCACCGAGTGGAACGCCACTTGACACAGCACACATCGACGAGACAACACCCTGATGGCATAGATGTCGCGCTTGTAGAGACTTCGGATCTGCTTTGCTTGCCAACAGACCACTGACAAGTTTGACGAGTCCCTTTTTCGACCACCCATCCGCTTTATCATTTGAGACAAGCGAGCAGAGCGTTTCAACGCAATGATCTACAGCTCGAATGCCTGTACTGAGCCAAACCCACTCAGGTGTAGTAAGGCACAGCTCTGGATCTTGGATGACTAGTTCTGGATCTACGCCCTCGCAGTGAAAAGTTCTTTTTGCGTGGCCTTGGGACTCTGTTCCTCCCGCAATGGCTTGGAACTCGCCGCCCGACAGTGATGTCGGAATGTGGATTAGAGGGATAGTTGGCTTGGAAATGTTGTTTCGTAACGCAGGATTGCTCTTTGGCGTTCCCCAAAGACTGTTCATCTCCTCCTCGCTTCTAGCTGAGTTAGCCAAGGCGAGCCTGACCAACTTAGCGGCATCTGTTAGACTGCCAGCGCCAAGTGTCACAAGACAGTCGATGTCGAGGTTCGACGCATCATCGACGACTTCGAGAACTTGGGCGATCGGTGTATGCGGATTGATACCGATTCTGACGCCTACAATCTTGCTACCGAGGGCCGAGCGGAGCTTTTCGAGCGCGTCTGTAGATTGCGCCAGAGACTTGGAACAGATCACATACACCCTGGCACTTGAGAAGGTATCATGGCAGTGACGTAAGCAGGCCTCAGGGAATTTGAGCCCGTATGAGACTTTGGGCGTCTCTCTGCCTTCGTAGGCTGGATAGCAAACCTCTTTTCCGAACGTGGAAGTCATGACTGTTTGTAATTATGGTGACTGACGCTGGAGCAATCTGTTCAGTCTGCAAAAACTCAATCAAGGATAACAATACAGGGTAGGATAGAGAACGAGTGGACGGAGCTCCCCTCTCGCTGAAATGAGCTTAGCGTAGGAATGGCAAACGCGTTCCACTTCCACGTCCCCCACATGGAACGCGCGTGACGCGTGTGAAGTCTTCTCCACATGAAAATGGAGGACTCCACGTACGGAATTACGGATATAGACTCGAGACATGATGTGGGACGCCAGAACAGGGATAGTGCCCAAGTATCACCAATACCATGGATCTGAGCATTACCGTCGGGAGAGAGCACCTTGTTGCAATAGAATATACACAAAGAAGAAGAAGAAAAAGCAATGGCGAGTTTTACAAGGCATTTGAAAGCACTGTCGACAAAGTCGCCCAGTGATATAGTCATTTTGTCAGCTGTTCGCAGTCCTATTACACGAGCATTCAAAGGCGGTTTCAAAGATGCGTGGCCAGAAGACATTCTGGCGCCGGTGAGTTGTGCCGTAGATAATTACAGACATTGTGGCTGATATGCCTTTAGACTATGGCCGAGGCGGCACTACGGGCTAAGGTACAAACGGGAGACGTCCAAGATGTTCTGATAGGAAATGTCCTCGCAGAGCTAGGCTTCGCAAAGACTGGTAGAATGGCGCTCTTACACGCTGGTTTTCCGACATCAACAACATTTCACACGGTTAATCGTCAGTGTTCGAGTAGTCTCCAGGCTTTAACCCACATGGCGCATGCCATACAAGCGGGTCAGATTGATGTCGCTCTCGCTGGAGGTGTCGAGAGTATGTCGAAGAACTACCAGTCTCGTGGTATACCCCAAGACGTGGGTCCAAATCTGCGCAATACCAAGGTCAAAGCAGCTGCGGACTGTCTCATGCCTATGGGTATCACGTCAGAGAATGTTGCGACGAGATATGGAGTTGATCGAAAGATGCAGGATGAGTACGCGCTGTTGAGTCATACTCGTGCAAATGAAGCTGTTGCAGAGCGCAGGTTTGAGACGGAGATAGTGCCGGTTGAGTATACGGCGTATAACAACGAAACTGGAGAAACCTCGCAGGTTCGAGTTGCTGCAGATGACACGATCCGACCAAATGTGACTTTAGAGAAGTTGGCAAAACTTAAGCCGGCGTTTCTGGAGGACGGTGGCAGCACTGCTGGTAACTCGTGAGTATAGCGCAGCCTACATATTGTTAGCCCTACTAACTACCTACAGGTCCCAGATATCCGACGGCGCTTCAGCAGCCATCCTCGCCCGTCGCTCATGGGCCACCGAGCGCGGCCTAAAACCAGTAGCTCGATTCCTGGGAACACAAGTCGCAGGATGCGAGCCTGACGAGATGGGTATGGGACCAATCTATGCCATCCCGCGGTTATATAAGCATTTCGGTATAGAGCAGAAAGACGTTGATGTTATTGAGCTCAATGAAGCATTCGCAAGTCAGACTCTGGCTTGTGTTAACAAATTAGGCTTGGATGTTGATAGGGTTAATCCGAATGGTGGCGCTATCGCTATTGGACATCCGACTGGCGCTACTGGGACGAGGCAGCTTGCAACGCTGATTGCGGAGCTTGGGAGACGGGGGGAGGAGATTGGTGTTATTAGCATGTGTGCTAGGTAAGAGCGTCCATGTTGCCTTGATTGAGTTGATGCTAACAAGCCTTTTAGTACTGGGATTGGTGTTGCGTCCGCTATAATCATGGAATAGTTTGGCAAGATAATCCATTGGAGATAAAGGTTACTTTAGTCGCATCTTGGAAAGACGAGATCTATGTAGATATCGCACACATGACAGGCAGAGCGTTGGTAGAAGCGATAAATAAATTTTGCTATACTACTACATACAGACTCTAATTATCCACCGATAGCCTTATTTTCCCTTAGTCTCTCAATCTCAGCTGCTTCCAACCCCAGTACATCTCTTAGTACTTGATCAGTATGCTCTCCCAGTAGTGGAGGTGGCGTCCGGATTGAAGGCTGGGTTCTGGAGTATTTGACAGGACTGTTTAGCACTTTTAAGTGGCCACATGCAGGATGTTGAATCTCCTTAATCATATCCCTCGCCACAACTAATTCGCCATCGTCAGTTTATCATCGCTACCAGATGAGGACCACTTACCATGTGAATGTTCTAGCGTGTCCTTGATATCATTGATCTTGGCATATGCCAGACCCGTACCCTCAAAGATATCGAGCCACTCTTTTGATAGCTTGGAACTTGTGATGTCTTCAATCATCCGTTCGAGTACATCCCTATTCGCTACTCGTGCTGAGTTAGTAGAGAAGCGTTCATCGGTTGCCCAATCGTCTTGACCAAGACATTTGCACAAAACGCCGAAGAGTCGGTCATTAGCCCCACCAATGAGGATGTCGCCGTCTTTGGTACGGAATGCGCGGTACGGTACGACAGATGCTGGGAGTCATCGTTAGTTCAATTGTTAGTCGTGCCATGGGGGACGACTCACGATGTGAGGTTCCATATCGTCCGCCATCTCTCTTCCCCGTCACCAACACAGATTGCGCCATGTTCGCCAAAGTCGCGACCTGACAATCACTCAAGCACACATCCAACGCCTGTCCTCGACCTGAGTGACTCCTCTCAATCACAGCCGCAAGGATACTGTTGACCGCATATAACCCAGTGGTCAGGTCAGTAACTGCAACGCCGACTTTCACTGGTGGTCCATCTCGTGGGCCTGTGATGTGCATCAGACCCATCTCAGCCTCAACCATGACATCAAAACCTGCGCGACTACTATACGGACCCGTCTGACCATAACCAGTTATACTCGCGTAGATAAGCCGAGGGTTCGTCTTGGAAAGTGTATTATAATCGAGTCCGTATTTCTTTAGCGTTCCGGGCAGGTAGTTCTCGACGATGATATCCGCCTTGGCAGCGAGCGTTTGGATCAATTTTGCTCCTTCTTTTTCCTTGAATGAGACTGCTACAGATCTCTTGTTTCGGTTCACCTGTACTCAGAGTGATAAGTATGTAGTTCTTATCAAATTCTAGAAAGTGCAAGATTTACCGATAAATAATACGCACTTTCGCCCTCACCGCCTCGCCCATCTTTATAAGGTGCAAAGGGAGGTCCCCAAGCTCTCGTATCATCGCCCCGTGTCGGATGTTCGATCTTGATTACTTCGGCTCTGTCAATGTCAGAAATGGAACAGATTTGAGGAACTAGTTGCTGCGAACCCTAGATCGCCGAGAATTTGAGCACAATATGGCTTTCTGGTATCAGCGCTTGCTTATACAGTTTCTGCACATGGGGTACTTACGCCAGCGAGAACTCGAGAGATGTCCAAGACTCTGATTCCCGTTAGAGGTAATCTTGGAGTTGCTGCTGTCGCATTGCCTCTTCTGCTCAATGCCGACCGCCAAAGCGGGGCAGCAAGTGTTCTTCGGATGGTTGACATGGTGGTGAACTCATAACATTGACAGCAAGAGTCGCGAGGCGTCGGATTGATAATATGCTAAAGATGAATTGACGCGTATAAAAGTTTCTGTATAATCATTCACAGAAGTATAAACATTTCACCTCGGCACTTCTGGTGTCACAGTCCCACATACACAATAACATTTGCATGCATGTGGGGTTTGCGCAGTGACGCTACTGTACCCTTGTCCATGATGAGAATATGAGAATATTCATCTACAACAAGGCAATTGACTCATGAGTGAACCGCCCTGGCAAAAATTGAGTACGACTTCACTCTGCTGTACGCTCCATCCTGCAGCACACAACTTGAACTCGACATACCGATTCGCTTCGTAAGACCCTTATACCTGCTTCCACTGAGAAACCATGATGAGCGCAACTTTCCGAGCACAGGCCCCAACTGGCCTATGGACTTTGACGCAGCGCAGCTTCTCAACCTCCACCGTGTTGCGAAGGATCAACAAAATCTGTGCCTCAGAAAACGATGCTATCCAGAAAGTAAAAAGCGGATCGACCGTTCTGGTCGGAGGCTTTGGCTTTTCTGGTGTTCCCGAATCACTTATTGAGGCTGTTGCCGCGCGAAAGGATCTCAAAGATCTGACCGTTGTCTCAAACAATGCTGGCATGCCTGGTGTCGGACTTGGTACGCGCGCTAACATCGCTATTGTGCATCATGTTAACATTAGTAGGTCGATTGCTGGAAACCCGACAGATTAGTAAAATGATAGCGTCGTATATCGGAGAGAACAAGGTCTTTGAGAAGATGTATCTCAGTGGGGAGCTTAGTCTTGAGTTGATACCGCAGGGAACGATGGCGGAGAGATGCGCTTCTGGGGCAGCAGGTGTACCCGCATTCTATACTCCAGCTGCATATGGCACTGTTGGTAAGTCTGCTATCTCGCAAAGAGTGATAAGAGGCTAACATGTTTGCCTGTTCAGTTCAGACGGGCGAACTACCTGTTCGATACAATAGAGATGGCTCCGTGGCGCTCATGTCGCGACCACGAGAAACGCGCGAGTTCCATGGCAAGAAATACATTCTTGAAGAAGCAATCTTCGCCGATGTCGCTTTGGTCAAGGTCCACAAAGCAGACAGACTTGGCAACTGCACATTTCGCAAAGCACAAAACAACTTTAACGAGGCCATGGCTAAGAACGCCAAGTTGACAATTGTTGAGGCTGACGAAATCGTTGACGTTGGTCAACTGGATCCTGAGAGTGTTCATATTCAAGGGATTTATGTCGATGTTATCATCCAAAGTACGCGACCGAAGAAGATTGAGAAGTTGACATTTGCTCAGGATGCTAAGAGTGAAGGCAAAGGTGGGTGAAAGGCGACGTATTTTCCGAGCTCGACCTTTGCTGACCTTTACAGTGACAAGCGCCAACCAAAGACGGGAACGTATCATCAAGCGAGCTTCGAAAGAGCTGAAAGACGGCATGTACGTCAATCTCGGTATTGGAATGCCACTCGCGACGCCAGGCATGCTTCCAGACGATCTAGAAGTTATTCTGCAGTCCGAGAATGGTATCCTGGGAATGGGCCGGTATCCAAACCCCGGTGAGGAAGATCCGGATCTCATCAATCCTGGAAAAGAAACGGTGACATTAAATCCTGGGGCTTCGACGTTTGGAAGTCATGAAAGCTTTGGTATGATTAGAGCTGGCAAGATTGACTTGACTATGCTTGGTGCACTACAAGTTAGTCAGTACGGAGGTCTGTCTTTTCTTTCCTTTATGTAAAGCGACAGAGGCTGACATTCGAAGACTTGGCCAACTTTATGCTGCCTGGGAAGGTCAAGGGCATCGGAGGTGCCATGGACCTCGTGGCGAGTCCGGAGAAGACAAAGGTCATTATCACCATGGTACGCCATCTCTTGTCTTAGATTATAAGTGGGAAGCAGGCTGACAATCTCAGGAACATGTCGACCGCAATGGAAACCCAAAGATCCTGGAAGGTAAGTCAGACGCTGCTATTGATAAGCCAGAGTTGCTGACGTCTACTAATAGAATGCACATTCCCGCTTACCGGTCCACAGTGCGTATCTAGGATAATCACTGATCTCGCTGTCTTTGACTGTACACCCGAGGGCCTTGTACTCAGGGAGCTGGTGGAAGAGGTTGAGATGGATGAGCTCAAGAGCAAAACGGGTGCGCCGTTCAGGGTTGCTGATGACTTGATACCGTACCAGACTTAGTTTTGAAGGGAGCAATCAGGATGCCATTTACAAACACGTCGTATTTCCATCGTAGAATACCAATTAGATGACGTCCTTATTGAGATTCTATCGATATATATCTGTTAAGCCTTTATGATGCATTCTCGGCCAGCGTATCATCAACCATACGCTGCGCCGACCCCAAATAATTGATAGGATCACACAGCCTCTCCAGATCACCCAAAGACAAATGCTTCGTCACCCTCTCGTCCTTTGTCAACGTATCAAGCAACGTACCCCCATCCTTACTCTCAATAGTAACCTTACAAGCCTCATACACAACATCATGCGCATCCTGTCTCCCCACAAACTTCGCCAACGCCATCATCAACGCCTCACCAACAATAAGTCCCCTCGTAGAAGCAAGATTAGCCGCCATACGCTCCTTATCCACAACAAGACCAGCAAGCGCAAACTCAGCTTGGTGAAGCGCTCCAACAGCTATGACGAAGCTTTCAGGTACAGCTACCCATTCTAGATGCCAAGGTCCTGATGCGCGTTCAAAGTCGGATACCATCCCGTCGAGGACGAGACTGGCGTTGGAGCGGAGGATCTTGGAGGCGGCGAGGATGACTTCGCTGGAGATGGGGTTGCGCTTTTGGGGCATTGTGGATGAGGCGCCGCGGTGGGGGACGAAGGGTTCTGCTACTTCACCGAGTTCGTTGGAGGACATGATTATCAGGTCTAGGGCGATTTTGCCGAGGGAGCCGCCGATGAGGGCTAGGAAGTTTGTCACTTCTGCGATACCATCGCGGGCAACATGCCAGGTAATCGACGGGTTCTCCAGACCGAGTTCAGCTGCGAGCTGCTTTCGAACATTGACGCCCTCTGGACCATCACCGAGGGACGCCAGAGTCCCAGCTGCGCCTCCATACTGAACGACAAGAGCACGACTCTTCAACTGCTGGAGGCGTTCTCTATGGCGGTACAGACTCGATAGCCACACAGCGCATTTGTAGCCAAAGGTAACAGGTAGTGCATGCTGCAGATGTGTCCTCCCAGCCATCGGCGTATCGCGATACGTAACCGCAAGATCTTGCAGGGCGTTTATAACGCCAGTCAACTTGGTCTCAACGATATCAAGACCAGCCTTGATCTGCAATACACTAGCTGTATCCATGATATCCTGTGTTGTAGCACCCCAGTGCAGATACTTCCCAGCAGAGCCACACATGTCGTTCAACTGACGGACTAAGGGAAGGATTGGGTATCCAACGACATCAGTCTCATTGCGCAGCCGGTCCATATCGAGGCTGGTGACATTGGCTTTGGAGGTGATGTCGGCTGCTGCATCGGCGGGAATGACATTGCATTGGGCTTGGGCTCGGGCTAGAGCGGCTTCAACGTCGACGCATCTGTTGATGTAGGCTTGGTCACTGAAGACCTGTTGAGTCAGTTAGTCAATTGTCGAGGAATGAGAGGGTTGGTACGGTGACTTGCATTGCGAATCTCGTCGGTACCGAATAAGTTCCGAAATATCACAGAGTCAATTGCGCTGACTGAGCCAATTGCACGGCGCTGAACCAGTGTTGGCAGCCGTATACAGGCATTCCAGCGGCGTGGATGAGCTTGACGAGTGATTTGGGTGAGTACCCTGCAAGATTGGCGTGTGCGTAGCATGATTGGCAGGAGAAAAGAAGACCAATGACCAGGCTCTGGAAGCAGTAAACAGGCAACTACCGTAATTTGATATCAGTTAGTAGTCCCACACGTTGTAAATGAATTAAACATACGAGTTACCGTAAGGTTGAGGGGTAAGAATGCTCCCTCTGGAGGTCTCATTATGTGGGAGCTCCATATCCCCACATGCGACGTCACATCACTTCTCCCACTTGCAGGCCCATTTCTGTATCTGCCGTTCGGTAATAAGCATGGGACTTATAGCACCTCTAACAATATGCCCGGTGAATAAAAGGAAAATGAACAATCAGATTAGATCCAAGCCATCTCAGACTTGAATAACTCCAAGAATCATATCACATCCCTAAAAGACTGCCTATCAAAATT
This sequence comes from Fusarium sp. NRRL 29148, assembly GCA_013759095.1. Taxonomy (NCBI): domain Eukaryota; kingdom Fungi; phylum Ascomycota; class Sordariomycetes; order Hypocreales; family Nectriaceae; genus Fusarium; species Fusarium sp. NRRL 29148. The sequence goes on from JABSTL010000029.1 coordinate 26,541, forward strand.
CAGTATGGTCACCGCTATCAAGAGACGTGAACCCGCCACAGATCCCCAGAAAGTCTTCCACTATACAGACCTCCAACGCACCAAACCAACCCGCGAGAATGACCCCTACGAATATCTCTCAGGCTGGGGCAACCGCCATCAGTCAGAGGTCATCCCCGGAACTCTCCCCGCCGGCCAGAACAACCCTCAAGACCGAGGCTTTGGTCTGTACACTGAGGGTATCACCTACTCTGCTTTCGCAGCTCCTCGCGGCTTTAACATGAGTACCTACATGTATCGTGCTCGACCATCTGCTGCGCACCAAGGGTATTCTAGTATTGAGACAAAGTCTCATATTGAGAATTGCTTTTTGTCGCTGAACCCAAAGGTTGAGCCGCTGTATCAGCAGGCTGAGTGGTCGCCTTTTCCGCTGCCGGGGGATGATGAGACGGTTGATTTTACGGATGGGTTGCATACGCTTGCTGGAAGTGGGGATCCTAATCTGAGGCAAGGTATTGCTGTGTATGTTTATATGATCAATGCTTCTATGGTCAACAAGGCATATTGTAACACGGACGGCGACTTTCTCATCACTCCTCAACTCGGCATCATCGATATCCAAACAGAGATGGGTCGCCTCTTCATCCAACCAGGCGAGATATGCGTTATTCAACGTGGCGTACGCTTCCGCATCAACCTCGCAGAGGGTGTTGCTGTCGCACGTGGTCATATTGCCGAGGTCTGGGGATCTATGTGGGAGCTGCCTGACTTAGGACCCATCGGAGGACATGGTTTGGCTAACCCACGAGACTTTCTTTATCCTGTTGCACATATCGACGAGGATCTACATGTGCCTTTCAAGATTGTTGTCAAGAATAACGGAAAGCATGTTGCCATCAGTCAGGACCATAGCCCGTTTGATGTCGTTGCATGGCATGGGAATGCAGTTCCCTACAAGGTGAGCTCCCGACACAGTGATACAAGCAAGACGGGTATTAACTACATCAGTACGACTTGACAAAGTTCGCATCTCAGAACAGCACCAGCATTGATCACACGGATCCTAGCATCAACACTGTCCTGACAGCAAAGTCATTCGATCCCCACGTTCCGCTCGCAGACTATCTGTGGTTCGGTCCTCGCTGGGACGTAGCTAGCAACTCTTTGCGCGCACCTTACTATCATCGAAACAGCGCCACTGAGATGCTGGCTTGTATCTACGGAGCAGGTCTCGGCCGGTCCGATGACTTCTTGCCCGGTGGCTGTAGTTACGAGGGCGGACATACTCCACATGGTGGCTTTGGAGAGGAGTATATCACCGAATCTATCTTGCAGCACAATGAACCACGCAGGATTTTAGAGAGTGAGTAATGAAGCGCGAGAGATATAATACAGCTACTAACAACACTTGCAGACCAGATGACCATCATGGTAGAGTCGTCACGCACATTCCTCTTCACAGAGTATGCCCGAGAGATCTGCGGTGTTCTCCACAAACAAGCTACCGACTATCGAGTTTGGGATAATCTTCCCGATCGCTTCTCAGCACATCCTTTGACGAAGCAGCTCCTCGGGCGTGTTGCGAAGGATAAGGCCAACCAGAAGAAGGCGGTGGACTATTATCATTCTGTTCCGTTGCTAGACGCCAGAGGTCAGCCTACGCAAGTGCTTCCTCATGAGACTAATGGGCATGCAAAGAATGGTGCGGTGGATGCAGCAGTTTGGAACTAATCTCAGGTTATTGATTGTATATTGAGCGGATAGTTGTCTTGTATTTGTATTTATTAGCGCTGTAGGTTCTCGCGTATGAATGGTATCTTGTCCCACAACAACCCTCCCTCTTCTGTCTGAGATAACTGTACATGAAAAACCGTGTTTGTTACGAGTGTGGATTCGCTTCAATCGCCACCCAAACGGTCGTCGACCTCGATCAAAGAGTCGCTCATTATCCGTAGAATATGACACAGTTCTTTCGCATTCCACTTCCCGACTTCCTCTAACAAGCTCGCAAACTCGAGCAAGATCATCTTGGCAGCATTATATCCCGCTTCGCACACCGTTCCAGAGAAGCTAATACTTCCTCCATTATGTATAAACTGACTTGCTGTATTATCCCCAGCATTCTCTACTATAGACATTGGGTCACATAGCGTGGTCCAGTCAATATCGTTGAGTAACTCAAATGACTCTGCGTCAGCATCGGTCTGTCCTTCGTTCGGTTTCATCATGAACACGTAAAGTCCTAATACGAGCGCAGCTGTGAATAGGGACATGTCGGAATGGAGCATGACGCCGTCGTTTGCTCTCCGACGACTCATGGCGACGTAAATACCCGCGGCGTGGAGACAGGCGCGTCTTGCATGCTGAGTCTGACTCCAGTTGGCAATTTCTTGCAATGCAGCGTATGCACTTTCGGCCCCATTGCGACCGGAAGCCATTTCGAAGATCTCAAGATTGGCCAGTACGTTGAGGTTCAGGAAGTGCCATTGGGCGATGCAGTTGGGGTTTCTATACCGAAGGAACCTCGAGTAGTTTGTGTAGATATCACCGAGCACCCGCAACGTGTTGCTACCAGTCTCAGTGGATGCATCAACATTTGCGGTAGGCTGCCCTCCATTGATATCCTTTGCTCCTCTCGTTTGGTGCTGGTGTTGAAGAATGCGTGCCCAGATAACAGACAGCAAGCCAGTCATTCCAATGGGCGACGTTTCTTGAAGTGGGGTCAAGGTTATAGTTGGAGTGTGCATTCGTATCATGACAGGTTCCGTGGTTGCACTTGTACCAGCGTTGCGGCAGCTTCTCCATGATTTTGCTGACGAGGATCGATACAGGTCGATTGATGTCGACATTTCCAACTGCACCACGGAAGTACAGATGAGTGGTTCCGTGTTTAGTCTAGAGGCCCACCATGCATCGATCATAATCAGCGTGGATATTAATCTTGAAGCAGTCATCATGGTAAGTATTTGCAAATCTCAGGCGCGGAGTGTCGCATACCTCTTGAAGCTTTCTGTTCGAGCCCATGCCTTCCACGCCCAATCATCGCTCTGTGCTGGGTCATGAACAAGTCTAGCCGAGTTCGCTTGGTTCAGTAAATTGCCGATGCTGAACGACGAAGGTCGCGGCATCAGTAAACCTGACATCTTGACGAGCTTCAAGGACAACATGTCATTAGCTTCATACGGATATGAGAGATACGGGGTTTGCTCAGCGTACATTCATGGTCTGGTTGTAGAGCATTCTGGATAAGAAAGCATCGCGAGCACCCTAGGCTCAGTCTTAGCATTTTGTCCCCACGTCCGAGCATCAGAAGAGGGCTTACATGTGGTGAGCTTATTGACCAAGCCATCAGAAGCAAAGAAGCGGACGCAAGGCGCTCGATTAGCTGCGCCGACGCTTCTGGGCCAAATGATGGTGTTGCTAATTGAGAACAGCACTTCTCCGTCGCTGCCTGCAAATCATGAGCCGGGTTCTTCGGGTTATTTGAGCGGATAGCGACATTACTGGCAAATAGTGTGCTGTGAAAGGCTTCACATATGAAGAGTCCAGAATGGCTAGTCCAAGGAGACATAACGAGAAGACTACTGAGTTAGATGCTGACTTTGCTGAGAATGTAGGTTGGTGTATGAACGGGACGAGAGAATGGGGCTGTCGAAAGGCAATGGTGAGACCGAGGTTTAGTAGCCGCGCTGGTAGAAAGTCAACGCTGGAACCAGGTGAACCGAACTCGCGGATCAGATCCTGTCGTTTTTCTTCATCCATTCCCCATCTTGATTCATTCTCAGTGCCAATTGTTGAGCTTGGCGATGATTGCGAAATGGAGACATCTGTGAAGATGCCGTCGCCACGGTAGTTCACCACGTCCGCCCAGACTTTGGAGGCGATTTGACTTGCCGAGTGGGATCGGTTCCTAGGCCACAGCGCGGCTACTTTTGCGAAGCGCTCAAGCGGGATACTGCTGACGGGGTCGACGCTGTTGCTTGAGGCTTGGGAGCCACGGATGCTGGGTGAAGTTTCACCAAGGCTAAAGTCTAGAAAGTCCAAATGACTGAGATTAGGTTGCAGGAGCTCTAGAGCCCCAGCGTAATGCAAAAGATCCGTGTTGCTCATTGATGTGAGGGATGCTTCATTGTTTCCCCAGGGAGCCGAGGATACAGCGGTATGAGAATGAAACACATTTGCCCTGGTGCTCAACGATACCCCAGGACTGAGAAATTCCGCATTGGCGGAGAATAAGGTTGGGGTAGCGGTCTCCAGTGTCGTCTCCACCATATGATGCGAGAAGCTCAGCGGCGATAGTTCGTTATCATGCTGGCCGATAGCAGGGGAGTGGTTTGAAGGCCTTCGATCATCAAAAGAGTCTTCCAATGCTAATTTCGCTGATTCATTCGGTTGTTCGTGAAGAGCTTGAAGCATCGATACAGTGGCCAACGCATCAAGGTCAGACGTCGAAAACTGCGCCATCGAGTTATCGACAGCGATAGAGCTATCCTCTTGCTGCTGTGCCTGCCCATTGTCGCGCATGTGATCATTCTCTTGCTGATCCGTCTCGCCTTCTGATCCTTCTTCCGTCTCTGGCGGCGGTATCGAACACACGTTTATAGAATCGGCCAGGACACTCTGTCGGCGCTGCCGGCTCTTTTCGTTCGTTGAGACATCGGATCTTCGGCGCTCTCTTTGCGAGGTATCGCTGTTTGGGTGAAAGTATCTAACATGACGAAGAAGGACATCGCTGTTGCAGTCAATACCAATGCTGACAATATTAGACAAGGGTCTTACCTCCGTGCATAGCCGCGACCGCATGTGTCGCATCGATATGGCTTCTCCCCTGTATCTAAGCACGGGTCAATTCTGGCGATTGAGACGGTAACGTGTGGGGATGATCATACGAGAGCGCTCGTGGCGGAGAAGATGCTCTGTCTTGTGGAACGTTCGGTGGCAGTATGAGCAGCCTTTCATGATCTTGAAGGAGCTCAGATCGCATTGGAAAACTTTGTCAGATAAGAAACGCGGGACTAAACTATGCCGCAAGGTAAAATGTAGACTCCAAACACGCAAAGGTCCATGAATACTCTGGAGCTGCGGCTCCGCTGGTGCAACGACGAAATCTGGGGTTGTCGCGGGGTAAGAAAAACATCAATCTCCAATCTGTTGTTTCTGTCTCACATGCAAGGCATCTAACCAGCCCCTGAGAATGGAAAATGCGGTCTGGGCTCTGCTCTGAACCTGGTACCGCTTCATCTGCCGAAGCAGATCGACAAGGTCAAGCGGAAGATCCGGGGTACATAGATTACAGAGGCTCAGCCTTTCCGAAGCAGCCAATCAGATAGTGTCAAGTTGAGTAGATGACCTTTACCCCGCAATCCTGATTATAGAGTTTAATAACAGCTTCGATAGCTCGGTTAGACGGGCGCTGAGTGAGACTGGCTTACCCTGGATCTATGTGGGGCTTTTCATGAGCATGGTGGTATGTGGGACAATGTGCAAGATGGCAAGGAGAGGCAAGAAAACTTAAGACCTTTATTTAAAGTAACCAAAAGGCTTATATAAATCCAGCATATCTTAGTAAAGCTTTAGGTCAGTGTATTCTGATATCATGATTTAAGATCAGAAGTTGTATCTCTTTGAGGGATAGAGCTTAGGATAGTGCCAGTATGGCCAGCGCATTGTACACAACAGGATATGAGGGTAGCGAGTAATCCACGGCTTATGCCTATACATCACTATTCTCAAGTCCAACGAGATCATGGTCCTAGCTAGTTATACTGAGATAAAAATGCTTCTGCACTCTCAAGCTCCCTCTTGATAGCCTCAACATGAGCTGCACTTCGCGGCTTAATATTAACCTTGTAGGGTAGCGGACACACCAAGTTCGCCGACGTATACGCATCTTGATCCAGTGGTTTGACCTTGCCGGTCACAGGATCAATCGGCTCCGAGAACTCAAACGCCCACAACAACTTAGCAGTGATACGCCACATACTGCGCTCGGCTAGATGAATGCCGGGGCAGATACGTCGTCCAGCACCATATCCATAGTGATGTAGAGATGCAAGTTAGCCAGTTGTTCTGATTGTAGTGGGTGATTGGACTTATCTCGTTTCTCATAATCGGGACCAACGGCGTATTCGTTTGCTAGCTTTGTATGAGATAGGTACCGGTCCGGGTCGAAGGTGTCATGACTTCCGTAGTAATCCTTGTCATGATGCATCGCCCATACGCCGACGAAGATGGTACTTCCCTTGGGAATCAACATTCCATCGTAGTAGTCATCTGCCAAAACGTCAGTTACCGCATCAACATTTCAGTCCACGCTACTAGACGTACCCTTGGTGACGGTATGAGGCAGCCCTAAATCGGAACTATCCCAATGTCCAGTCAGCACTCTGACGAAGAAGATTCCAAACCCAATGACCAAGGTCGACTTACGTTGGTCTCCATCGCAAACCCTCCTTGACGATGGCATTCACATAAGGCATCCTGGCAAAATCCGAAAAGACAGGTGCTCGTTCCGTACCACAAACAGCATCAATCTCCACCCTCGCCTTCTCCTGGAACTTCGGATATTTCGCCAAAGCCAAGATCAAAGTAAGAATCTGGTTCGCCGTGGTATCAGCACCTGCTTCCATCAACTCGCCGAAAAGATTGTTAAATGCGTGCTGCGACATGGGCCAGCCATTCTTTTCATACTCATCCAGTTTCATGTCGATCATACACTCGCGACGATCACCTCTGGCGCGTCGGTCATCGACCATTGCTCGTGCTTGGCTCCAGACTTTGTCCATGTGATCTCGCATTTTGTAGACGCGGGACTTCCATTTTCCGGGGATGTACCAGAGCCATGGGATAAGGTCAACGGGAGGCGTGGCACCGGGTTCGATTGCCTCTAGCCACTGCAAGTCAAGTTAGACAACCAGCAAGAGATGCGCTATAAAGAATATGTTACCTTTTCGATCATGGCAGAGACATCCTTGTACCAGAATGAATCCAGAGTGGTCGCCCGGAAACCCCAAGCCAGGATAGCGGCCACGGAAGAGGCGTACAGGCGCGAATACGAGTAGAAGTTGCTAGGATCATCCAAAAGACGATTCATCAAGATAACAGCCCTACAAACCGCCAAGTCAGCTCTCGCCCATCATGTCATGATGCACGCCTACTTACTCAGTCTCCTGCACTCTGAAGTGCTTCTCATCCAAAGACTTGGGGTTCAAATTGCGCGTCACAACAGTTCTCTTTTCTCGCCAAGATGGACTCTGACACTCCATGGTCATATGGTCACCTCTCGTGATGAAGAGCGGCACGATGTTAGGAGGTCGATCTGAGTAGATGCTGCCCTTCTTGTCAAGAAGCTCGTGGACGGCTTTGCGGTCGCAGATGACGATGATGTTGCCGGAGCCGATTTTGAGTGAAAAGATTTTGCCGTACTGGAGAGACCATTCCATGAATCTGGGGCTTGTTAGCGACCGCCCAAAATATCTGATTCAAGTATTTTTACTTCTTTCCAAGGCCAGTGGTGGGAATCATGTGCATGTTGCCAAGGATCGGTACCGTAGGAGGCCCTGGAGGCATCCGAGGATCTCGTTTGCCAATTCGGAGAAGCCAATACAATGTCAGAGCTACTGCAGCACCAACAAGGCTGTAGATAAACGTGGGGGAGGCCATAGTGCCGTTTGTGCCAGGATGATCGCGATGCGGAGAATACAGCTGTACGCAAATCGAACAACAAAAGAAACACGACTATCATGAACCAGTCACCCGGGGCTGGGGAAGCTTATACAGAAAGACACCTCACTCTGAGACCTACAGAAGAGATCGAGACCCGGGTCAGTGGAACTTGGTGCTGTAGGCAACAAACTATCATCTCTTTCTTGGTCTTGACCTCCGAAGTTCGTGCGAAGCTTCGGCTTGGGCGATGGAGTTGGACACTAACCAAGTCTGCCACTTGGTGTTGCCCCGCAGTTTTCAGTGATTCTACAGCTGTTGTACAGCAAATAAGCCCTGTTGCTTAGGCTCTTAGTGTGGACTCCCCTATCTTTTGTAGCCTGTTGGCACAGTGGTTTTGTTTGACAACAGCGCTGATGGCCTGTAGCTATCGCCTGTGATTCTGATGCATGGTACATAGCGTTCAATGATGAAAGATCTTGAATTAAGGTATTATTTAATTGCATGCTAACTAGTTATTTTCGCCCGGTAAGATCAGAAGAGCAGGCCTGATTCATAATCTGAAATATCCAAAAATTGAATTGACTACTTTCTTTACATATTCGTTACAAAAGCCTGTGAAGTTTGGGACTGGAACGTACGTGGCATGATGCATCTTTGTGCGCAGCTAGGTGCCAAACATGATACAGTTGTAAACAGAAGAGCTTAGACAAATAATTAGGCATCTATCTAAAATGCTACACGATCTAGCCTTTTCTCCCCAAATGACCATCGAATGCCCGAGACCGATGCGTTTCGCTGCGGATACAGTTCGCTTTGAGACTATCAACAAGTTCTTGCATTTCACCTGACCCCTCCAATGATTTCCAGTCCTCCTCTGAGGCCAGCCTACAACGGATAGGTCAGTCAATCAAAGTAACACCCAGAGCTATCGACCGGGTAATCGACCGGGTAATCGACTCACCTTAGCCATATACTGGCCATGCTCGTATCTCGACATTCCTTTAAAACCAGCGCACTCTGAACCTGCGGAGAGCCAGAAGCCAATGTTTCAGCCAAGTGTGCCAATTTATCTAGCATTTCGTCTCTCAGAGCCTCATCCTTGGCCCAATAGTGCTTCGCCACCACGAAGCTCCGCACAGAATCTCTTTCGACATCATCCTCCCTCTTCAGAAAACCCCCGTATGCATCGTAATGATGGAGGTCGTAGTCCGGACTACCCAGGCCTTGAGCCGTTCGTAGAAGTTTGTCCTTGTCAACGAGTGCCATCTCTCTTTTGAAGATGTCTGATGAAACATGGTCGATGAAGAATCCAATAGGGTGCGTGTATCCTTCTAGACCCCAGAGCGTGTCGGGCTCACCATCGACATCTTGACCCCAGTAGTACGAGTCGCCGTATGGTTCTGTGGCTGACACTTTGCATAATTCGACAAGTCGGTCCTTCCACTGATGAAATGTATCAGTTTGGATTTACCAACATAGATGTTTGTGCTTACAAGATCAATAGCTCCATCTCGCCCGACAACGCGTGCGATAACAAAGAACTTGGGTGGCATGGCTAGTTTCTGGATACAGGAATTCAATTTGGGCCTGAAAGATACCTTATGGGCTGGTCTAGATAAAGATAGTATTCCTCTGGATGTTCGTGATGGAAGACGGCATATTATCGGCGCACCGATCACTGAGCAAGATGCGGAGCTATCAGCGGACGCACTAATTTCGGTGGATGCGCCATGATGTTAGTCTTACCTCGAAGAATAAGAACTCTGGGGATAATCACCCTTTTTTGCCTCATTATTTCTAGTATTTCGATACTCCTGCCTAATAGTCGTCATTGGGAGTTCTTACGCAAACCTCATCGTATTTGCACAGCGCAATGCCGACCAACCAAGCTCTCCAATTAATTGTCATCCCGCATCGCCCAGCGGCCAATGCTGAAATCGAGCGAGATCTTGCGCCGGCTATTTCAATTCTCAAAAAGTGAGCGCCAACCATCTCCTCCTCGACATGACTAACATGCAAGCTTAACAGGGCGCCTGGGCTAAAGTCCTTCTGGAGCGGCAGGAAATTCGAAGACCGATATACAAAAGTATATCTAGCTCTATGGGATAATCTAGAGTCCTCCCATTCATTCTTCACAGGCTCTGAATATGAAAAGTTCCACAGCGTTATTCAGCCAGCTCTGAATGGGCGCAAGGTCACATGGACGTCTCACGCCCTCATGGATCACTCACCCCTCAGTGACCATCAACACCTCTTCGACACTTTAAAGTCGCCTGCTATGGAAGTCGCCTTGACGAAAGTGGTAGAAGGCGGTGTCTCCGGTTACTACTCTCAGTTCAACAAAGTGGTTACCCGCGTGCTGGACGAAGAAGACGGGTGCAAGGGCTACTTTATCAGCCCTGTCATTGAGAATCCTGAGGATCAACTACTGTTGATCAACTGGGACTCTGTGGATGTGAGTAGATATATTGGCCCTCTGGTCACTGTTGTTTTGGGGGGAAATGACTGACCCAAGGATAGGCTCACCATGAAGTCTTCGAGAAAATGCCGGGGTTTAGAGAGTGTATAGATGCCTTGAAGAACTACTATAAGGAGTTTGTTGTGCCGTGGCATATCGTTGATATCCGGCAAGAGCATTTAGGCGTCAGAGACTACGCTGTGTACCTCGAAAATTTAGTATAATTTTAATTCTAGTGTGAAATTTGAGGGATTAAAGTAAATTTAATAGTACAGATCCTAGATTCTGGTAAACTTTCCTAAATCCTTTTATTTGTTAGAACTCAAATCCTAGGTTTTCATTCCCTCCTAGAGTACATAGTCTATTGATCCAGAGATATCAGTTCAATAGCATGTTACGTTAATTGATATGTAAAGTGACTTGCCAAGCACTGGCTTCCTCACACAACACAATGACAAGTCCCAATCAACTGTGACATGCAGAATGTTTGACTATCTATGATGTTTGATCTCCTCAACCCTCGACTGACTTGATGTACCATCTCTTCTTTGACCTTTACTCACCCTTCATGTCCTCCTCAACACGCCGCATAACCACCGTCCACAGTCCATTGCGCTAAGAAATATCAAACTGCTGTCACATATGGAAGAGAGGAGAAGGAGACTTACCTCCAGTGACATATGACGCATCATCGCTCAACAAGAAACACAGAACCTTGGCCACCTCTTCGGGTTTGCCCATGCGACCAAGGCATGTCAACTTGCTGATCTTTTCCGAATCAAACAACCCCTTCGCCTCGCCCGCCTCGAACATCTCAGTTCGTATCGGTCCTCTATTATCTCTGTTAGTATGCGGTGAGATTTCTCAGAAGAGGGGGAAGTACGGGAGAAGAGAGTTGATGCGGATACCCTGAGTGCCAAACTCGCCAGCCACAGACGATGTAAGGCCGATAACTCCAAATTTGCTCGATGAGTAGGCTGCGTTGTGAGGGAAGCCTCTAAGACCCGAGGTGCTCGAGATGTTGACGATGGTCCCTCCTGGGCGTGGGAGATGTGGAATCTGGGCTCGCATGCACCACATGACGCCTTTGAGATTGACGTCCATCATGCGATCCCAGTCAGACTCTTCCTGTACGATATTGATCAGCATCAAGTCTAGACCGACAGATGGCTGAAGTGTAACGTACAATGGTTGCGCAAGTCGTATTACCTTCGCCCCCAGCGATTCCAGCAATGTTGGCAGCTCCATCTAGACGTCCGAACTCAGCAACGGTGCTGTCAATCCAATTCTGAACCTGATGCTGACTTCGGACGTCAACTGTTGACGCAACAACTTTGGTACCTGCCAGGGAGCCTAGTTTCCGAATCAGATACAGCCACCGACAATAGATGTGTGTAAGAGAACGTCAATGCTCACATAGTTCCTTCGTTTTGTCGAGTCCCTCGATGTTGACGTCGCAAATAGCTAACCCTCCAGCTCCCAGTTCCACTAGGCGGACTGCTGAGGCCCGCCCGATGCCCGACGCTGCGCCAGTAATTGCATATACTCTTCCTTTGAGGCCAGACATTCTGGTGACGGGCGCAAAGAAGAATTGTGACTAGATACTACTAATCATGAGAATTCAAATGCCGAGTATATGACTTATAGGTCCATCTCGCGTTGATGAGTGCGAACATATCGCGGGGTGAGTTGGGTGTTCCAGCGCCGCTAGCGCGCTCGGTTATAGTGGCTGACTACCTGGAAAGCACAGCGCCTGGAGTAGAAGCGAATTCGGGCTAGGTTCGGCCTGACTCGGGCACCATCATGACAGAAATGGGGATACGACCGACAACTACTCCGCGACATGAGAAAACAGGGAAAGGTTGGAATAGCTGTAGTCAGCTTGTACCATTTTCTGGTGCTGGCCATCTAGTTTGCCATATAAACCCATACTCTTAAGATCATACCAAAACTGCCACTCTACTATCCCTAACAGCTCAATTACTCGGCATCGCCATATACTCATTTGTCTACTCAGTCCCTAAGTCCATAATGTCTGTCAAAGGTCGTGTCGCCATCGTCACTGGTGCAGGAGGAGGCCTCGGGCGTGAATACGCCCTATTGCTTGGAAAGCTAGGAGCCAAAGTCGTGGTGAACGACTACGGCGGTACACTCGAGGGTCAAGCCGGAACCATTACAAGAGCCCAGTCAGTTGTTGATGAGATCAGATCAGCCGGCGGCAGTGCTATCGCCGACGGACACGACGTCTCTGTGCAAACCCAAGCTCAAGCCATCATCGCAAATTGTCTCGCCGAATACGGCCGTGTTGACATCCTCGTCAACAATGCCGGTATTTCTGGAAAGCCAAGTTCTCACGCAGCGCTCGATGCACCAGCGTTCATGAGGGTCATTGAGATCGGTGTCTTAGGAACGCAGCTTATGACAAGTGCCGTTTGGTCTACGATGGAGAAGCAGGGACACGGTCGCATCGTCAACGTATCTTCAGATGCTATCATTGGATTCGGCGCTGGCGGCGACTGCGCGTATTCAGCTTCTAAAGGCGCAGTATATGCCATCACCCAAGATCTTGGACGCTTCGCCCCGTCGTGCGGAATCAAGCTCAACGCCATTTTACCTTCAGGCGCATCACGAATGGGAGATCTCTCAGAAGCCTCAAAGATGATTACGCAGACGTACTTCGAGACTAGCAAGTGTGCGCCATTACTTGTGGCCTTGTGTGCTGATGAGTGTCCTGTATCTGGCGTCTGTATCGCTACGGGAGCGGGGAGAGCTGCACGTGTTGCATTGGCGACGTTTCCTGGACATACAAATGAAACGACAGCGGAGGGATTTCTGGAGAATTGGAATAAGGTTATGGGTGAGGAGAAGGATGTTTACATTCCCAAGGATACTTTGGATCATGTACGGTACGGAGTACGCTTGGCGTCTGGATTAGAGGTGCCTGAGTTACCATCATTGGGCATCATACCATCCTCTAGTAAATAATCATCTTAGGCAATTGAATTGAAAGTGCCTTATATGTCACAGAATCTCGCTATCATAAACAAACGCGTCGAATGGTCTGCATATGCCAGTGCTCACGCTCAACCCAAAGCAGTGAATCTCTCGCCCTCGCCGGAATGGAGTGAGTCCTTACAAGTCTCGGCTACACGCAATTGAGTGATTTCAACTGCTAGGCCATACAATTCAACACCACCGGCAGACTGGAGAGAGCATTCACGATCCAATTCTCGAGCCGAAACTCGACCGTCCGAAATCCATCCGCTAACCCCTCATTTTTAGTCACCGTCCCCTAGCCACAAGATCAACGCTTTAGGCGGGGTAGCAGCACTCTAGGCTCTATTTATGCTCTCTAGAGAAATGCAGTGTAACACATGCATGTTGCAGACAGACAACCTACAAACACCTTCAATCACAAACACCATCCGATCTAACAGCTTAATCATGGCTCAAACCAACAACACGCCCAACCTGGAAGCACTTCTACAACGTCTTCAACTCCTCGAAGACAAGGACGCACTAGCAACCCTGCTCAACCGCTACTGTAACACGGCAGACGACCATAAATGGGATGACTTCGCCGACTGCTTCATCCCCAACGGTGTTCTCGGTTTCGAGAGCTGGGGCGACGTCGTGGGCGTTGAAAACATCGCCGCTGCTGCTCGCGGCGCAGAAGACAGGTTTCAAGGGTTACAGCATTCGATGAGCAATCTGCAGTTCACAGTTGATGGTGACACGGCGGAGGGGAGATGTTATCTCTGGTTCTCTGCGACGATGGATACGAGCAAGCCTCATGAGTACCATGCGTTTGGAGGACATTATCGGTTCAAGTTTCAGCGGACGGACAAGGGATGGAAGATAGCGAGAATGCAGCTTAAGAAGATTTGGGCGCAAAATGAGGATACAGAGCGTGTATTTGGATAGACCTAGCTAGAGAAATGGGACGAGCTGGAAGGACGTTGCATACGCCATCTGCTTTTACATCTTTTGGCCCATTTTCCCGCCCGTTGTATTCATTTAAAAGGGGTTAAAAGTGACTCAAACGCTTAGGCCGCCACTTTGCCCTGGGAGGCTTTACAAAATCATCTCAGCAGTGAGCTTCACATTCATGGTCAAAGGCTAGACTGACATAATCTCTGCTTCAGTTTACAATTGGTATTTCTTGTTCATGCCTCAGCATCTCAATCCATAACAATAACCGCACGACCCTTCAGCTTCCCATCCCGTAAATGCCGATAGGCCTTAGGAATCTCATCAAAGCTAAACCTATCAACCTCAATACGCAGCTTACCCTCCTTCGCAAGCTGACACACCTCCCTCAAATCCTGCCGTGTGCTTCCAAGAGACAGTGAAAACTTGGCACTCGTCGCCATCAGATTCCAACCTAAACGCACAGAGCCCCCTTGCATACCAGGCACAGAGACAAATCCCTGGGGCCGAACGACACTCACTGCTAGCTGCAAGGTTGTGTCGCTTCCAACAAAGTCAACCACGCCGTCGACGCCTCGATTTGAGGTAATGCGGTCAATCTCGGCCTTTGAGCTCCCACCAGAAAGAATCGCTTCGTCTGCTCCCAGATCCTTAGCGAGGCTTAGCCTCTCATGTGAGTTGTCTGCGGCAATGATGCGAGCGGAGGTGAGAAGTCTGAGGAATTGGACAGCGTATGACCCAAGTCCGCCAATGCCAATGACCAAAACGTATTGGCCAGGGCGTGCATTTCTGAAAATTTCCTTGCAGCTAGCATACGCAGTCACACCTGCGTCAGTAAGAGGAGCGTACATCACCGGATCCTCATGACCGATAGACACGACCTCAGTACGAGGCACAACAAGGTACTCGGCCAAACCACCATCAAAGCCACAGCCCCTGGTCATTCCAATAGCGCCTCGCTTAAAGTATTCGCAGTGCTGTTCAACCCCAGCCTCGCAGAAATTACAGAACCCGCAGTGTCGCATGTGATGCACAACGACTCCTTCTCCCTTGGACAGGTCGGTGACAGAAGATCCAAGAGCTTGAACATAGCCAGATGTTTCGTGGCCGAGAATGTAGCTTGCGTCTATGGCGGAGGCATATGGATCACTGCCGGGCTGGCTGTCCATCATATCGAGGTCTGAGCGGCAGAGACCAACCGCTTTGACACGAATGAGAACATCTGCAGGGCCTGGAACTGGCTTTGGTGAGTCAACATATTGGCCTTCTTGTCCCCAGGCGACCAGTTTGTAAGATTTCATGATGTGTTGAAAGGTGCAATGCAAATGCTCAGACCGTAATGGACACGTTATCAAACGTACTGGAGGTTGCTTTGTGAACGGTGATGAAATGCATGGTACTAGAAGGTCAGATCGTCGGCTTGAGGTAGTTGTGTGTCTCGACTAGCGCCTTGCTTGGAGTAGGATATGAATTCGGAGGATCTACAGCTACTCTCGTGGCCACTTCGGTACAACATCTGCCCTACGGGCGGACTGAGCGCCGGACGAACTTGCACCCGCTCTAATCTAAGGTGCCGCTGTGATGTAGATCATTATAGCGTCCCGGTTGCCGTGAGATCTTGCGGGGTAGAAAGGATAAGATTATGTATGCCGGCTGTGGAGTATAACAGTACCCCTATAACTCCACCGATGCTCTTTGCCATCGATTTGCCAAGTCCCCTTTGATCTGATTATTCTGTACCACTTGGAACTTCCCATCATGACGAAACAAGAAACATCACAGAATGACATCTCTCCAGGTCACAATGACCAAGATATCGCCCTCTCAAACGAAGATGAACTTCGTTCCAAGATCTTGACCGCCGAACGCTCCACTCTCCCAGATGGCTACTTCCTCAGCCGTGAGTTCGTCGGAACATTCGGTGGTATCGCGTTCAGTCTTGCAGCGACATACTTCGCCTTCCAAGCTGGTGCCGGCGCCCTCATCAACATCAATCAGCACATCGGCCCCAGTGAGAACTACTACTTATTCTCAATCGTGTGGACTGTTTCCCAGCCTATCTCCATGCTTTTGTTTGGCCGTCTCTCTGATATGTTTGGGCGCCGAAACCTTGCCCTTGGTGCCAACATTCTTGGAATAATCGGTGGTATTGTTGCTGCGACATCCCAGAGCATCAACCAACTCATCGCTGCCAACGTTCTTTTGGGTCTTGCCTCGGGCATTCCGGGATCGTACCCTCTTTTGACGGGCGAGCTTATGACGAACAAGCTCAAGTTTCTTGGTACTATTGTTGTTGTAGTACCTAACATCATCGCTACTGGGTTCGGTCCGTATCTTGGTCTTCGACTTAGCATTCTTAGTTCGTGGAGATGGATCTTTTACATCTACATTATCTTGATGGGTATTACTCCAACCCTTACACTACGCAAGGATGGCAAAAATCGTGCTAACGTCTCGCAGTAATCGGTACTACCCTCTGGTACTTCTTCTACCACCCTCCTTCTTTTGTCCAGCTTCACGGAACCAGCATCAGTCGCAAAGCCGAGCTTGCAACCATCGACTGGCTTGGCACTTTTCTTCTTGTCTCAGGCCTCGTTCTCTTCCTTCTTGGAATTGCCTGGGGAGGGCAACCATACAAATGGACTTCCGGCCGGGTCCTTGGTCTTCTGATCCCTGGTGCAGTTCTGTCCATCTCATTCGTTCTCTATGAGGTTTACGGCAACCCTGCGAAGCCAATCGTCCCCATGAAATTCTTCAAGGATGTCCGAGGCTACACATGCGTCGTCATCATTTCTGCCATCACGGGCTGCCTTCAGACAGCCTTGTTCATCTTGTGGCCTTCTCAAGTCGCATACATCTTCGGAAGCACCACTAATGGATGGGAGGAGACTGCTTGGATGTCGAGCGTCGTAAACTTTGCGGCTTGGGCTGGTATCATCGTCGTCGGACCTCTCTTCCACGTCATCAAGCATTTGCGCCTACAGCTTGTTGTCGGATCTGCCTGGATGACAGCCTTCCTGGGGGCCATGTCTACCATCACCTACTCCAACAAGGGATCGGCTATTGCTTTTGCCTTTCTCAGCACTTTCCCCATCGGTTGGGGCGAGGTCATGACTATGTTGATGGTTCAGTACATTGTTCCGGAACAAGATCTGGGTGTCGCCTTTGGTAAGTGGCCAGATCCATTATAAACTCTCCTTTTTTTTCATGACTAATGATGCTTTTCCACCAGCTGTTGTCTCCTCGGTCCGTACCATCATGGGCTCCATCTTCGCCGCTGTCTTCGTCGCCATTTACAGCAACAAGCTTCCCGGCTACATGGCCAGCATTGTAGTACCGGCACTGCAAGAGACATCTCTTTCTGCAGAAGCTATCAGCGAAGTATTGGCAACAGCACCCACCGCGAGTCAGGCAGCACTCTCAGCTATCAAAGGTGTCACTCCTGAGATCTTGCGTGTCATCAATGCCAAGGTTGCGGATGCCTATGGTCACTCATATGCCTTTGTGTACTACACTGCTGCTGCTCTCGGGGCTGTATGCCTCCTTGCGGCATTGTGTCTGCGTGACTTTGATGTCTATCTCACTGATCACGTTGCCCGAATGGTGTATAGGAAGGAGGAGACCAAGGAGGACTCACTTGCGAAGCATATTGAGCACCGTGAGGGTGCTTGAGTCGCTTGTGCGTGTCGCTCTGTTGAGAATTGCTAGTCTCCAATGAA
Organism: Fusarium sp. NRRL 29148; assembly: GCA_013759095.1. Taxonomy (NCBI): domain Eukaryota; kingdom Fungi; phylum Ascomycota; class Sordariomycetes; order Hypocreales; family Nectriaceae; genus Fusarium; species Fusarium sp. NRRL 29148. The sequence continues at coordinate 44,292 of JABSTL010000029.1, forward strand.
CGGTTCAATTTGGTGGCTTAGGTCACGTGAAAGTTTTGGTCTGGTGTGAGAAATGGCTTCATTTTAACATTTAATGGAAACAAATATATTAGCATCGCTTTTTATCATTATAGGCTCTGATTATCTGCCGACATTGCTTTGTGATAACGTGATATTAGTCTTATAAAATGACCAGGTCATGACTCTCATTTGTGGTTAGCTCGTAATACGGAACTCAGTACGCCGTAGGTACTTAGAAAAGGTAGACAGGGTTGTGGATACCTTGCTTACTAAATATAGCAGTAGTGTGTTTTCCCTAGAGACTGATTGGTTATGATACAGGCTCCATAGCCTTATCTTATCTTATCTTATCGAGTTTTTAGTGCATCTTACTGTATGGGTCTAAAACTCATTCTCGCCTTTCTCAAACGACCTTTTGACCTACCAAGAGGGTTTCAAACTCTCTTGCCATTCCACCAAACTCTCAAATGTCAATAGGAAATTACTTATTCAATTAAGCACTATAATTTCTCCTTATGAAGCACATTCTTTAGAAAGATCTGTTAGGTCTGTAACAAATGCAGACTTTATTGAGTCTGTTGTATTGACATGCCAGCATATGTTGCCAGACTACCCTACAGAACGGGGCTAGGATCCGACTCTCGCTACCCCTCTTTTCCGAATACGCTAACTTACAGGGGCCGCATCCACTGTTACCGAAGTTCAAGGGTTCTTGGGCAGGGAACATCTTCGGTTTGGGTTTATGAGGAAGGATACGCTAAAGATACTGCGAGGATACAGCGCAAAGGCGCCCATGAAATATGGTCCCAGTAGTGACATAACACACAACCGCATGAGCTACAAAAGCAAACGTGCTGTGAAATTCCATACTGACACCAATAGCGGTCCTTTATATGAAAGTCTGATTATTATGTCCAAGATGCTCAACATTTCTCTCCAAGGACAAGTCGGCATCGTCACTGGTGCCGGTTCCGCTTATGGAATCGGACGGTCCATGGTGATAGCCGCTGCACAGGCTGGCGCAGCTGCAGTCTACGCGTGCGATCTCAATCTTAGCTACATGAATGATCTCGAGAAGGAGGTGAAAGACATGGGCCATGACACTCTCGTTGAAGGGCACTTCCTAGATGTCTCAAATGAGGAGCAGACCGTGGCGCTCTTGAAAAATGTTCTCAAGACCCATGGCCGTGTCGACTTCTTTTTCGCCAATGCTGGGTATGCCGTCTACCGGTCAGTATCATCTTCATATTGTGCCTTCGAAGACATTCTGCTAACAGGTATGTAGGCCGTTACAGGATTTGACCGTGGACAACTTTAATCGCGCTGTAGACGTGATGCAGCGCGGTTGTTTTCTGGCTCTCAAATACGGATCCCAGGCCATGAGCGTCACATCCCCAGAAAAGCCCGAGGCCAAGGGCAACATCATCATCACCTCATCATGCGCAGCCTTCGCAGGCGCCTACGCTGACACAGCGTACACAGCAGTGAAAAACGCGTGCAATGGCTTAGTGGAGAGCGGTTCAGTGCAGCTTTCAGCAAGCAACATCCGCGTCAACGGCATCGCACCAGGGTGCACCAACTCCAGCATCTTGACAAGCTCAACGCTTTCTGAGAAGGGCGATCAATATACTACTACAGCTACCAGAGAAGAGATTGCGGCTACTCACGCCAAGTTCTTTGAGCGTGGTGGGCTGTATAAGCAGAAGGAGAAGTTTTATAACCGTGCGGCGGATCCATCGGAGATTGCGAATTTGGCGTGCTTCTTGGCTTCTGATTTAGCGCTGGCAATAAATGGACAGATCATTCTTGCGGATAGTGGCAAGACTACGGCTGCCACGGGAGAAGGGTTTACGGGAGCTGTCAACCCAGTACCAGCATTGTCCATATCTTAAATGTGAACAAATGGATGGACCAAGCTGTTATACCAAACATATAGTTTCCCTGCTGAATACTAGAATTGCAATGAAACATTCACGTTACGCCATATAGAATGAAATGAAGTGCTCTGTTGTTCACTCTATCTTTGGGAAAATGGTGCCATGAAGCCTTTGAAGAAACCCAGGATAAGCAGCATCTCCCAGTAGCTTTCGAAAGTTAAAGACTAAGATGAAATTGTTCCAAATGAGATAAAATAGTAGTGTTACCTTGGGCGTTTCGCATTGTTAACCTACTGTATATTGGCATTTTCTTCCGACTTTCTTCAGGGACGAGTCCCTATCCTGACCTCCTCTTGATGATGACAAGAGAAGACTCAGAGAAATATAATAAGGGGTAAAGGCGATCCGGTCCACAGTTGATACTCGAGGTATTAGCCCGAATCTTCTTTATTAGGATCCGAAATATCTGCACTTCCATGCAAACTTGCATACGGCCGATCCACCGAAGATAGTCCGCATCAACTTCAGTGCTTTGTACTCTATCTTATATAGCATCCGCTATGAATGGAAGTTAAAGAATGTTGAGACAAGACGCTGCACTCTTTTCTCTTATCTGACCATGGCACCCAATTGGAGTCACCTTGTTCGTTTCGTTGCTGAAGAGGACGGACAAGTCCATCTGGGACAGATTGATCATGAAGCGTGGCCCGATATCGGTATTTCCTTTGAGAAGGGCGAGAAGATACAGGCGAAGCTCATACAAGGATGCGTCTTTGATGGCGTCGTTACGGAAAGACTATTGACTGTCAAGGAAGTGAGTCTGAACTGAGAAACTGAGATTATCGTACAGTCCAAACTGACGTCTCCAGCTCCTCGCTCCATTGGCGATGGACCAGGTCCCTATCATCCGATGCATGGGCCTCAATTACCGCGACCACGCCAAAGAAGCAAACATGCCTATCCCCGACGTGCCCGTGCTATTCATCAAGCCACGAACCGCGCTCAATGGGCCTTACCCAGCCAAGGTCAATGTCCCCAAGATCGCACAGGACGGGACGAGCGACTACGAAGCAGAACTGTCTTTTGTCATCGCCAAGACTGGTCGTGACATCCCTCGAGAGAAAGCCCTCGACTACGTTTTGGGATACACTGCCAGTAATGACATCAGCGCACGGGCCCAGCAATTCAAGAACAGTCAGTGGTGCTTTTCCAAGGGCCTAGATGGTTCTTGTCCGATTGGTCCGGTACTGGTTTCACCCTCGGCTCTGGGTGATCCGCATAGCCTTGGTATCACGGCCACGTTGAACGACGAGATTGTCCAAAATTCCAACACCAGGTAGGTCAGCCAAAGATTTAGATGCAGTCAAGGTTAGCTGATCACCGCTCTAGAGAGATGATATTTGATATTGCAAGCATCATATCTTTCTTGTCCCAGGGTACGACTTTGGAAAGAGGTACTATCATCATGACGGGTACAGGCCCTGGGATTGGAGCGATGCGGAGTCCTCCTCTATCGCTTAAGGATGGGGACGATGTGCGGGTCTACGTGGATGGGATTGGAACGTTGATCAACAGGGTTTGGTACGAAAAATAGGGACAGTGGACGGAATTCACGTAGCCTAGCTTAGACTGCCTGCGGCTTTACCTCCGCATCAGCATTGGCGAATCATGGTCCGCTCATATAATACAAGTTCGGTGGCGCATTTATCGAGTCAATAGCGCTTGTCTATGTCATGATGAGAGAGTCAGGGGAGGCTGACAGATGCACCGAAGATAGTCCGTCTGATTGCCTTAGTGCGTCGCCCAACTTCCAGGCCAAGAGCTAACAAGGGTATGGATCTGATCTTGCAGAGGGGGTAAGAAGACAGTGATCTTTTGTTTGCGTAAAGGAACGAGACCAAGGAGGAGAGAGTTTGAGCGTGAAACAAGAGAGTTTGCAAAGGGTTGCCGTTAAGATTGCTCGCCACTATGATAACCAAGGAGGACCTGCTGGAAGTAATGTAGAGATGATGAAAACAAGATTGGTTACCGTCGTACCGGTAGTTACTGAACTAGACTACGCTAACTTTTAGTGTTGTCAACCCCGCGTGATGCATCATAGCTGTGGGGTCTGGGGTCCAAGTTAGCGTGCCAAAACCTGGGGTAAAAGGTGCTGATCATCTTGTGAAAGTGAACACCATTGTTGATGTTTATTATTTTCGACATTAAACGAGTCGCCGCCTACATAACCAGGCTGAAGGTGAAGTTCCATCATGTGGCAGAAAAACTCCCAGAATAAGGATACAAAGCGGACGGCCGATGTCGCCTGTCACTCATGTCGAAAGTAAGTCTTTGGTGCGAGCGGAGGATTCCAGGCTGACAAGTTGGCCTTTCAAAACAGACGCAAAGTCAAATGGTTTGTTAATCTGCCATCATTCATCACACTTCATCTCACTCATGTACGTTGGCTAGTGATCGTGAGCAACCATGCTGTCACGTATGTATCGAAACGGGGCAATATTGCGAGTATCCAGAGAGAGTACTCAAACCAGGACCAAAAATCGGTACGGGGAACCTCATGCATCTCTAAATTAGAACATATAAGCTCACCGTCATCGAGGCTCACTTCAGCGTCGCGGACGAAGATACAGGGATCGATGCCAATCCAAGACCACGGAGCAGCAGAACCGAAGCAATGAGTCTGCATCCCCCACTGATCAAACCGGGGTAGAAAGGTCCATCGTAGTTGATGTGAGCCAGTCTGAGCGTCGACAGAGCTTTGTGAGCAGTTCGTCGCGACGCAAATCAGATGCCCAAGATCAAAACCCAGGTCACAAGCCGTCAAATCTGAATATTCATGATCTTTCCTTCATCTTGCATCCTTCTCATGAAGTCACGACGCCTGACGAAGAAACGCCGACGGCCATGTCGGTTGAGTCTGCTGATGTTGACAACCAGAGACTGTTCCAATCGGCGTGTCAATGCCTTGGACTATCGAAGCAGTCGGTTGATAAGATGTATGTCGCTGTGAAGAACCTTTTTCATCACATGCTAACGTCATTGGAATATTAGAGTGCGCATCTATTTTGACAACATGGTCGCCATTAATATCTTCCATGAACCATCTTTTAGCCAGACTCTGCATTCTATCACCTCAGAGTCACACTTGATAGCATTGTTGGCTGCTATGTGCGCATACTCTGTTCGCTTCGTCCCATTTGAAGCCGACCTGGAACTTGAACAAGAATTATCATGGGGTAGCACTGATCAGAAAACTCCCACCACATTCCTCAACCTTTCGTCGCAGCAGATCGATAAAGCTCTGAATGAGTGCACGGACGATCCCCCGCCACTTTGCGTTCTGCAAGCCCTCATCGTTACAACCCATTGTCAGCTGACCCAAGGTGTTCGAGGAAGAGCATGGCGTGCACTGGGAACGTGCGTGAGGCTAGCATACGAACTTAACCTTCACCTGCTAGACTCGAGGTACGCTGTTGAGCAGTACGATCACAGCACCCACCGCTGGTGCGAAGATGAGGAGAAGCGGCGTGCCTGGTGGGCAATATGGGAGATGGATGTGTTTGCGAGCACCATTCGTCGCACCCCAACTGCCATAAGCTGGTCCCAGATGGAAGTATTACTCCCTGCGCCTGATACCAACTGGTACCAGGATAGCCCCGTTGGGAGTTGCTTCCTTGAGCAAGAGCCAGGTCAGCGCTGGAAGGCCTTACAGGAGAGTGGAAACGTTTCATCAAAGGCTTGGTTCATCGTGATAAACTCTCTGATGAAGGACGCGCAAGTCATATCCTGTCCTCGCGGTGTACCCTCTGTTTCACGACCGGGCCAGAGCCGGCAGCAAACTTCAAAGAGTGAGCCAAGGCAAAGTATGTCTTATCAGGCTGAGAACAGCGAGGAGTCTCGGCAGAAGCTGGAGACGTTGGCTAACTCGGTATACTGCCTTGTTCGAGTGCTGCCAGAAAACCTTCGCTACCGCCAACAACATCTTTCATTTAGCCCTCGTTTGCCAGGCCAGGTTGAGTCATCTCGGCAGCTACACTGCTCAGTCTATAACATCTACGTCATGACACAGTTGGCGCGACTTATGATACATCGATATGATGTCTTCGGTAGCCAATCTAAGCCTACACAACCCCCAGCGATCGGTGTACCGTGTAAGCTTGGCTTCACCTCTTTTCAGGAACAGGAGAACCCTGCCCTGAGAGAATATTTTGAATCAGCCGATAACGTGCTGTCCATAGTCAACAGGAGCTGCGAGGATCACATCCGTCATATTAATCCATTTCTACCCAGCACGATTTGGCTGGCGGCTGCTGTTCAAATGGTTAGAAAACAGTTTGGAGGACCGTCAACCTACAACTCACTTATCAAAGCCCGTTTTGATGTTCTTTACCTCACGTACAAGCAATGTGTTAGCTTTTGGGGCATCCAGACTGCGATGCAGCAGAATCTTGAAACTATTGAGGCACAACTGGAAGACTTCAATGGTAAGCCTACGAGAAGTTTCGCAGGCACGACGACACAGCCTGCATGGTCTGGTGTTAGCAGTTCGGCGCAGAGATGGATACCGCCGTCGTTGGACACGTCCAATGGACTCAAACGCGCCTCGCAGTCCTCCAACGGTCAGAATGTCACTCATCAAGCACAGTCACATGGTCGGTACCCCGCCTCTCGCCATGTTTGGTTAATTATGAGAATCAATACGGCTAACATGACATCAGAAGCTCAAAAGCCTCTTGCAACCGGAGATGTCGATAGCGTTGGCAACAAAAGCGTGCAGGAATCAGATGCCCTGCCCAAGACTCCTCCCGAGAGCGAGCATGGGGAGCAGCTTACGCACAACACAATCCAAGGGACTGACATGTCGCCAAAGGCCATGAGCATGACTCAGTCTATGGATCCACTGAGTACTACATTTTGTGCTGATGCGGATGGCTCTATGACAAGTATGCCCATGCTGGACTTCATGCTCATGCCATCGCAAGCAGGCGTTGAGATGCATGATATGGAAGATAGTACTATGATGGATGTGTGGAAGGATATGGAGCTTCCGAGCGATATTCGTGACTTGCTATCAGGATTCTCGACCTATTGAATGCACTTAATTTCCTGCCACAAGGAAAGTTTAGACTTACATGAATATCAGATATTCTTCATAGGGGACCAGAACATATGACTCGTGATGACATTGCTTTCGAGGCCTTTGAGCTGCCAAGACGTTTTATTGTCGCGATAGTAATCAGAATACGATATTGATCACGGGTAGCACCGCTAAGCAGGTCGTGTACACGGTAACATGGGTGTATTGGGATTCTCTCTAGTATCTAACGGCAGAACTTGGTCTTGAGGATACTTGTGAGGGGTTTGGCAAGGCAGACAGCATGACAGTGGGCGCGCATTGAAATTGACTCGATACACACATGAATGGTAAATATAGGGATCAACACACTTCACCCCCATATTTGTCCACGGAAACTATTCCTTGAAGCCGAGGACGGACCTCATCACTGAGATAAGCTTTTCGGAACATCCTGCCGCATCAGCCAGGGCCCGAGGATATCTCCAAGCGACAAACCGATCTGGGCGAACAAGTACTACCCCAGAGTCCTCAACACCACGCACCCGCTGCCAATCGAAGTAAAAGTCCTCCCACTGCTGACGGTAGCCAATAACATGGACATCCAGAGGAACAGCCAGCTTCTCACTCACGTTCTTTGCTGCTGTCTTCCAAGCCTCACCTCCGATGCCCGTAAAGAGGACAAACTTACCGTGGCCTGCAAGATCAATGGTGGAGACGGGCTCCGATGGCACAGATGTGTTTAGCCAGACATGAGGTAGTCTGCAACCAGGATACGTACTGGCGTCATAGTGCAGGATAGGGTCATCAGCTGCCTTGCCTGAAGGGGAGTACGGTGCCGGCTCATCAGAGTCATATATGCCGGGCCCACTGTACCGCTGCCCCATCTCAATTCCCAGTCCATGGAACTCATGCGAAGTCTGGGTGATGACATCTCGGAAACGCCTTCGACGCTCTTCGCCTTGTACCGACGATGATGCGAGCTCGTCAACGATCCTCCTGCGATCTTCCACCTTTTCGGGAAGTGCTCCCATGGCATCCCATACGTGGAAGTGATCGCGGAATGCGTCATTGGCGCGTGTGATAATGGACTTGCCGACGGGTTGTCGCTCGGTGTTGTATGTATCCAGTAATGCGGGTGATGCGATGCCTTTCTCGACATATGCGACCTTCCATGCGAGGTTGAAAGCATCTTGTATGCATGTGTTGGAGCCCAGACCGTTCATGGGTGGATGTCTATGCACTGCGTCGCCCAAGCAGTGACTGCAGAAGATGGTCAGACCTCGGTGTGTAATCGGGATAGACAACTTACATGTTACTTCCGTCAGAGTATCGTTCTGCAACAATCTCATTGATGAACCACTTGGATACATTCAGAATCTCAGCTGCCGTATCATCTCCGATAAAGTCCCGTACCCTCTCCAAGTACTCCTTATTTGTAACCTGTATGTTTGGATCACAGTCTCGATTCGGAAACAAGATGAACATCCATTCATCCCATGGCTTGACCATCCTGACAATACCCATCCAACCAAACTCGGGATGTTCCTTATCAGGCTGCATAACCCAGTGAAGGTTCCCCTTGCGATGCTTCACCAAATGAGACAGGTCTGCTCTGACGAGTACATTGATTGCTAGACCTTGACCTGGTTTGCGCTCTAGAGGCAGGTCAAGCTGCTTGACTACCTGGCTCTGCGCGCCGTCTGCACCGAAGAGGTACTTGGTATTGATCTTGTATTCGAGGTTGGAGAACTTGTCTTTCAGGGTTGCTATAATACGGCCAGTCTTGTCGTCTTTGGCGAATGATGTAAGAACTGTATCAAATCTGACTTGGAACTTGTTGTGCGTGGCATGACGGATGAGGATTGGCTCGAGGAGAGTTTGAGGAATATCGGCTGGCTGACATGGACTAGCCATCTCATAGTCACCCTAACAACTGACTATTAGTGACAAATTCCGCCAACAGATTATGAAAGCAAGTTTACCTTACGCCTGGGATCGTTTCCCCATGAGTAAAGACGAGCATACTCCTCCCCAGCCATGCTGTGACACCACCTAGTGTGCTCCATGCAGTGACCCTTGGAAGAGACCTGCTCGACATCTCGATCTAGCCCAATGTCACGTAGACACTCTGCATATTTCAGTAAACTCTGGCTTAAGGAACACTAGATTGAACTTACCCAAAGCGGCCATGTTGGTAATATGAGCTCGAGGCGTGTTGGCTGTACCTGGCGCGGCACCGACCATCATCCCAGATAGCCCTAAGCCTTGTCAGAAAAATGACACCATATTCTACGAGCCTCGTACCGTGAGATGAGAGAAAGCAAGCAAGACTAGCCCCTGCTGGTCCGCATCCTACGATAAGATACTGGGTCTGGAAGACCTGATCCTCCGTCGCGCTAAGTGTATGCAGTCCTTGAGAATGACTGCCATTGTAAGGCATCAAAGGTGGGCTAGAACTGGGAGGTAAACTGTGAGGTGCCATTGCAAGTCTAGAGTGTATGAGTCGGGACGAATTAAGGCGAATGAATGCTGAAAGCCTGCCTGACTTTGTAGATGCAAACCGCTTCTGGATGAGTCTTGACAACATTTGTTTGCATTGGCAACATTAGAATACTAAGATAGCAACTTAAAACATCAAGCATTTCATTTTCACGTAAGCCTTTCACTTTTTTCACAGCTTACATCATATGTCTTTCAAATTTCGGCTTGTTCATATCCTGCCAGTCGTGTCAAGGTGTGGTTCCCGAAGATAGTGCGAGCCTCTGCCCCTGGAACATTAATATCCGAACAACGCTTGGAGATCTACTCTGATGCTTGCTAGTCTCTATTATAGGGTGTGAAATCTATCTTTCGGTGCAACTTCGCTATTCTAGTGATGGGTCTCTACTTGTCAAGGTGAAGTGACTCAGTCACCCAGACGTTATGTCTAACTCGGCGCCATATTACACCAAAATATCCTAGGAATTTGTTGATGCTGCTAAACCTTTGCTTATCCTTCGTGCCGCATGACTCGTCATCATCCTTTGGGCCTTTCAGACTTCTCATTCCTCGCCATGACCTCATCACCGACCAGACGCATTCGCCTTGTGCGCCTTGCTCATGTGTACTACTCACATCGCGATATAGCAAAAGCTCACCAGTTCCTAAGCGACTTTGGCTTCGAGCAAACGGCCAATATTGGCGGCAAAACCTATTACCGAGGAACTGGCACTGAGCCTTTCGTCTACTGCGCCGTCGAAGGTCCTGTGGATTCCTTCGGCGGCGCCGCGTTTGTAGTCGAAAGCTTTGACGATCTCACTTACGCAGCGAATACACTACCCAATGCTACACCAGTTACTAAGATGGAGAGTGAAGCTGGGGGCGGCTATAGGGTCACGTTCTACGACCCACTGGATCATTTTCCATTTCACCTAGTGCACGGACAGAGGGAGATAGATCCACTGCCCAAGTCTCTGCCAGAGAGAGTGATCAACTTTGTGAGTATTTTTCAGCGTGATGGCTGAGATGGTTAGATTATGTTGACATACAATCCTAGCCAACAAACAAGCATCGCGCAGGCAATGAGTTTCAGAGATTCGAGAAGGGTCCCGCGCCTGTCCACAAGATGGGCCACTTTGGCATGGTCGTGACCAACTTTGAAAAAGCTTTTGATTTCTACACTTCTAGATTCAACTTTAAGCCAAGCGATGCAAGTAATCTTTACTTTATACGGCTATCCAACTAACCAGCATCCCAGCTTGTCTACAACGATAGCGGCCGCGATATAACAACCTTTCTTCACTTAGATCGCGGAAAAGAGCTAGTAGACCATCACTGCTTTTTCTTCTTTGAGGGGCCAAAGAGTCATGTTCATCATTCATCCTACGAGACCCATGATTTTGATACGCAACTTCTTGGGCATCATTGGCTTCGTGAGAGGGGATACGAGAACTGCTGGGGAGTAGGGCGTCATGTGATGGGAAGCCAAATCTTTGACTATTGGTGAGTCTGTTCGACACTTCGACAACGCATATTCTCTGACACGTCAAGGTTTGATACATCGGGCTTCATAATGGAGCATTACGTTGATGGTGATCTTGTTGATGATACGTACCCAACCAACCGACAGAAGGCATCGCCTGATAATCTCCATGTTTGGGGTAAGTTAACTATTATTACTTGGGGTACTTGAGACTAATAAGCTAATCACATTTCAGGTCCTGATGTTCCGCCCTCATTCTTGTCTTGACTGGGTATCTTAGGTTCTGAGAAAGTCAAATGCAGTAGGATTAATACCGCCGAAAAGGCAGCTAAAATAGCTTAGCTTTATATATTCAACAAGAATAACATTGTGTTTATTGACTTCTCATCTGCATCTGTTTATGCTCATGTCACACATTCGATAACATGGGGTTATGTTCCTATAAGTTTGATGTCTACTAAATTTGTCAACTCATACCAGCAATTAGCTATTTTGCAGAGCCAACCTATAAATGTTTTCCATCTTCTTAGCCTCTTCTATCTTGAGAAATACAGAGCAACCGAGTGACTTTGTGCTTAAAGCGGGTTGTGAACTGAATATGAATTTCACCATTTGCAATAAGCCACCCTGTTTTACATCGTAATACATCGACTTTACAACATTGCATTATCTATGGTATCGCATTATGGAAGTCTAGACGTTTCGATGGGAGATCAAATACCTTTGTCTTCACTCGTCGATGCTGCATGTTCAATTGGTGTTGCGGACCGGCAAGATGCCTGACGCCTAACCCGACAACCCGCCCCCGAAATTAGTCCGTCCACTGAGTTGGTCCGTATATCCAACCCCAGATCGCCAAGAACTGAGGAGCTCGATTGCCACTTACATTGCAAGTGAGGTCTTATTACCTCTTCATTTTCCTCATAGGGACTCCATCATTCTGGCACTGCTTCTACCACTACGTTGTAACTTTGCACAACAGAAACATGGAATCCGGCCTACCAATTCCCAGTTTGAACCTTCAAGACCTGACATCAGGCCTCGCCACTCCCCAAGGCCAGCGCCAGTTCTTCCAGGCTCTAGCTTGGATAGCGGGTATTTATGTTTTCAGCAAACTGATGTTGATGGGTCGGCGGGCCAAGAACCTTCCACCCGGTCCATCGACTCTCCCGATTCTCGGGAATATCCACCAGATTCCCATCACGGGACTACATGCCAAGTACGTGTCATCGAAGCCTGGAACTGATCGCAAATCGGATAAAGATTCTAATTATAGCGACTTAGATTCCTGCAGTGGGGCGAGCAATATGGAGGAATCTTTTCTCTCAAGATAGCTTCGAGTACTATGATCGTCCTGTTTGATCGCAAGGCAGTTCATGATCTGGTCGATAAGAAAGGAGTCATTTACTCGGAGCGCCCACCCAATCATGTCGCCGACATTGTCACTCATGGCGATAGCTTCGCGTTCATGAACAACACTCCGTTATATCGCGAGCAGAGAAAGGTCGCTTCGCATAATCTCTCGGTATGTTCTAAGATCGCACAGCTGCGAAGTCTGAGAATGAATGGTCACTGAATTCTTCTAGCCTCGTATACTTGATGAGAAAGTTGGACATATTCAAGACGCAGAGTAGGTTTTTCGCTATTCTTGGAAGCATGGTTATCTAATGTCTACAGAATCACAATTCTTCTTCGTGACCTTCTCTCCACTCCAAAAGACTTCTACCATCATGTCATGCGCACTACCTGTTCGGTTGCCTGCATCATGGTCTGGGGGCAGCGAGGTGCCACCTATGACTCCTTCTTTGGCCGTGTACGTCAGATTCTGGTTTCATATCCTCGTACTCAATGCTAACCTTCATCAGTGTGTCTACGACGCAATGGAATCCGTAAGACTTCACGCTTTTCTCCGCTAAGAGTAAAACTAACGCTAATGATGTTGTAGTACAGTGAAGCTCTCGAGCCAGGCGCTAACCCACCCGTCGACGACTTTCCATTCCTAAAGTATCTCCCCGACTTCATGAGCCCGTGGAGGACCCGTGCTCAGCGGTCGTATCATGCGATGGATGAGACATGGAAGAAGGCTAGAGAATTATCTGATGCCAGAAGAGATCGCGTTGGATCTCGCAACTGCATCGCTGATAAGATGCTCGAGGATACCAAGCTAACTGACAAGATGTCCGCCCAACAAGTCAACCACTTCCTTGGAGTTTTGGTCGAGGGAGGGGCTGATACTACATCATCTTCTATCCTTACCATGATTCACTGCTTGTCAAGGCATCCTGAGCATCAACGCCGAGCCCAGAAGGAGCTTGACGCTGTTTGTGGGACGAGCAGGTAAGTACTATTTGCCACTTGGGTACAACGGGGGGGAGTCTTTAGCTGATTTGGATTATCAGAATGCCTGAGTGGAAGGACTTTAAAGAGTTGCCTTACATCAACTGCATTGTCAAGGAGGGTTTAAGATGGCACCCAGTGTAAGTTGTGATCCAGGTTGCTGTGATTTCGTATCAACCGTCATTTCACTCTCAACGGTACTGATACTCAATCCCTAGACTTCCTCTTGGAGTTCCTCATCGCGTAGCCAAAGATGACTGGTACAACGGAATGCTCATCCCTAAAGACGCTACCGTCATAATTCCCTCGTATGCGATCCATCGATCAGAGCAAATGAAGTACAAAAACCCGGACACGTTTGACCCAAGCCGCTACGTCAACCACCCACGACTTGCAAGTGACTATGCAGGTAGTCCCGACTTCAATAACCGAGACCACTACGGCTATGGTGCAGGCCGTCGCATTTGCCCTGGTATGCATCTCGCGGAGCGAACACAATGGCGGGCCATTGCCAAGATTCTGTGGGCGTTTGACATAGAGCTTGCCGTCGATCCTGCAACGGGACAGAAGATTGTACCTGATCCTGAGGCTTTCAAGGAAGGAATTGCGCATGGGCCTAAGCCGTTCAAGGTTGTGTTTAAACCTCGCAGTCAAGCACATATTGATACTATCCTCCGAGAGGCGGAACAGAGCCTTGATGAGGTGGCTAAATGGGACTGAAGGGATGTCTACGGAGGTTAACGACTGGCAAGAAATGTCACATCATGGAGTAGTTATATCTGCAATTTACAAGATTATTTTACATAACTGTATTCCCAGTAACCTCTTTTAAAGTGTTGTGGTTATACTGAAGATTGTGAATTCGATGTCTCCTTTCTATCCTAGCCTTGTGCGCAACGGGTTATAGTGATCAAAAAGAGGCCAGTGAGGTTACAACATAAGGAAGAACCAAGATGCTACACGGAAGTCAAGCTCAGGTGGACATCGTACAACGACCAGTAAAAAACACAGTTTCAAGGGCAAGTGAATGTTTAATCACCCAATTCTTGTACGCAGTTCATTTGAATACGACTGAACCGACGCCATGTGTCCTGTCACTACCAGCTTACTCTTAACCTTAGCATATCGCCTCTCAAGTTGGTTGGGGTGTGTCTTCTAAATTTGCCTCAACCTTGGGAAGGAGATTGGATCCTTCTAGCCAATACCCCACGCTATAAGAAACAAGCATACACACCCTCGGCAATCCGACAATTGGCATCAAGCGAAGTTGGTCCGAAATCAAGGTGTCGGCGAACTTGGACCGTCACAAGCTAATGGTGCATGGATATTGTTCCGACCAAAGCTTCTTATGCCTATGACGATTAGGGTGACGATGAAACTTATGGTTGTGTATGAAAGGTACCCCGTCAACCATCTCTACTGTAGAACGAAGTTGTCGCATCTTTGATCAAGCCTGGCCAAACACCTCTTCGCAATGGAAGCAGAAATAGTTGACGTAACCGACCCATTACAATATGATCCTACGTGTTGCAAAACTGACAGATTATAACAGACTCCTAGCGATGTACCTGCCTTCGATGCGATGACGACCGTGCTGACGGCGGTGATCGTCTCACTAATCGCCTATTTCGGCCATGGGCCCCTCCAAGACCTCCTCTTCCAGACGTCTACAAAGTCAAAGTCATTCGCGGCAGATAGCGATGATGATTCTGATGTCTCAAGCGACAAATGCATTGTCAAGAGATTAGAAGAGGAAGAAAAGAACTGTGTGGTCCTGTTTGGCTCTCAGAGCGGAAACGCACAGGAGTTTGCTGAGAAGCTTGGCCGTGAAGCCCATACGCGATTTTCTCTGCGTTCGACAGTCGCCGAGATCGACGAGTACACATATCACAACTTGCATAAACTGCCCGAGAACACCATCGTATTCCTCATCCTTGCTTCCTACGGTGATGGAGAACCTACGGACAATGCGGAACAATTTTACAGCTTCTTGACTAATGAGGACGATGATGGACCATTTGACAGACTTCGAGAACACGGCCTTCAGAATCTGTCGTACGCTGCTTTCGGATTGGGAAACAGTAGCTATGCTCACTTTAACGCTGTGATCCGCAAAGTCGATGAGAAACTACAGCTCTGCGGAGCCAGACGCCTTGGCCCTGTTGGCGAAGCTGATGACGGCAAGGGAACAAACGCCGAGGACTTCATCGAGTGGAAAGACAACATGTGGCCTAAAGTCAAAGAAACCTTTGGCCTGGTGGAGCAAGAGGCTGGAGAGCGAGAACCTGCGTTCGAGGTGGTTGAGATACCAAACCACCATGGCCCAATCTTCCAGGCGGACTACACGGACACAGCCCTCGCGCAGCAGGCACAGGCTGTTACAAGCCACTGCTTTGCCCCCATCTCGGAGTCAAGGTTGCTATCAGATGCTGGTGGTCGGTCCTACCTACATGTCGAGCTGGACATCAAGGACACAAAGCTTGACTATCAGACGGGTGACCATCTCTCTGTTTCTCCCATCAACTCTGACGTGGAGGTCGAGCGTTTCTTGAGGGTCTTTGGGCTATGGGATAAGCGACGAGAGACCATTCGGGTAAGATCGCTCTCCGATGATCTGAGTCCTCCATTCCCGTCTCCGTGTAGCTATGAGTCCGCAGCTTGTTTTTATATCGATATCTGCGGGCCGGTTTCCCGTGAAGTCATATCTACTCTTGCGAATTCCGCTTCGGATGCCAAGCAGAAGACCACGCTTCGCGGACTAGGTAAGGATAAAGAGGCATTTTTAGCCCTTACAGAGGGAACGTTTCATAACACTGCTTCAATGATAGAGGCTCTGTTTCCTGGTGAGACCGTCGATGTTCCGTTTGCAATCATCATCGAGGCGATGCCGAAGCTGCAGCCGAGATACTACTCCATATCTTCCTCCTCCGCCCTTGATGTTGACAAAGTGTCCATCACGGTGGCTATTGAGTCGTTTCCCATTCAAAACACGAAGCGACACTTCTCGGGCGTTGCGACGAACTTTATCTTGGACGTTGCCTCTGCCGAAAATCAAGTTATTTCTAGGAACCGCGTGCAGCCGATGACCTACACCCTACCCATAAAACGACCTCATCTACAACCCTCTCTCTCAGTCTTCTTCCGGACTTCGACATTCCGGCTACCATCTGATCCGACAATACCTGTTCTTATGGTTGGCCCTGGCACCGGTGTTGCCCCGTTCCGTGGATTTGTCAGAGAGCGCGTTGCGATGCATCGACAAGGCAAAGACTTTGCGACCATGACGCTATTGTATGGCTGCCGTAAGAGGACTGAAGACTTCCTCTACCAAGAAGAGTGGAATGTAAGTTCTATTCTACCCCTTTCTAATCGCGTCATTACTAATATGCCCGTCAACTAAGGCATATACCGCTGAACTGGGCTCCAAGTTCAGGATGTACACAGCGTTCTCGCGGGAGCAGAAGAACAAGGTTTACGTCCAAGATCTTATCAGCCAACGATCGAAGGACATAACTTCGCTTATCCAGAACGGTGGGCACGTGTATGTTTGCGGCGACGTGGGCATGGGCCGAGGAGTGACAGAGACGCTCTGCAAAGTCCTTGCTTCTGAGACCAGCGTGTCTTTGGATGATGCACAGCGGGTATTGTCCGACATGCGGCATTCATATCGATATCAGGTTCGTGTCTTGTGGAGCCTTCCAATCGTCTCGATCTAACGAACAACGTGACAGGAAGACGTCTGGTAGTATATGAGTCAAAGGGGTTGGGTATCAGCGCGTATCGCGGGTTGGTATTGGGGGCCTGAATCACGATGGCTACAATCACGTCAGGGACGAACACTATAGTTTCATTGAGGATTATCATCACTGGCTCATATGCGCATTTCATATTATTACTGCAAGTTCTCTTCGCATTTTCAGAGGGTATTAAAAGAACAAATCTCGATGAAGTTGAATTCAATTGACCTGAAATCACTATCTAGTCGATTGCTGGCTGGAAGGTTGAACTTCTGGCTACTAACACACGTGATGAGGATACCATAGGAATTCCCGCACTACAAAGCCTTCTGACCCCTCTTGGATATCAGATTACTCCTCTCCAACATGTCCTCCATAGGATGGTGCCTAGCTTGATGGGTCCTCGTAGGGGGGCCCGGTTGCGAAGTTCGGGGCGAGAAAGTACTCCCTGACCATCTTTGCGAATGAAGTTTTTGTCTGGGTTATGAATGTGTGATGGAAGAATTGATAGATAGATGCGAAGGTTCTGATGTTCTGATGTTGTGAGATTGTGAGATTGAAAGGTTGTGAGGTTGTGAGGTTAAATAGGTTTCGGTCTGAACACAGAAGGTGAAGAGTGTAAGTGAGAGAGAGAAAGAGGGGACGTGAACGAACTGGTTGTTGTTGAACAAGGTCACATGCTGGTGGAACAACGGTTCATTCGCAATGATCACTGCACAGTGCTATGTTCGGTTTGTGCGACTTGAACTTGTCGTTTGCGGACACTGGCAGGTGGAGGGACTTATAGTTGAATGATATTGGCTCTACTAAAATCCACCCCAGGGTTAGACCATCATCATGAGATTGTTCTCTGTTCATAAAGCCGAAAGATTTCTTGATCGGGATGACACTTTCAGTGCTCTGCTTCCAAGTTAGCTCCATGTATTGCTGAACAATAGGAGGATCATGGAGTGAAGTTACTACACAGATACCATCTTGAGAATTCACCTATTCATGACACTGGGGGTTTTCGGAAATGGTGGGGTCCCACCAAATATCGTGAATGCGAATCCAGTTTGGGTTATTTGTTGGACCATGAGGCAACTTTGTTACAGTACCAAAGAGATAAACTAGCACTGAGGAAGATGAAGGCATTGGAGATGGAATTTGTAAATTCAATTCGTATTTATTCTCCTATACAGATGCTCTTCCTCTCTCTATAGCTTTCCGTTAACAAATGCCAAAGCTTCCTTTCCATAAATGCTGACGTATTGCTGGTGGTGGTTGGAGTCGTTTCCGTTGCAGCAGAAGGGATCCTGAGAGTCACAGTAGATCTGGACTTTGTCAGCGTTAGGGCAGGTGAAGCCTGCAGGTCGGGCATCAAACTGCATGTTGTTAGCGGCTTCGCATAAGGAACGATGATATGACTTACGCCACCGGCGGTGCAGGTGCCGACTCCGTATGATAGACCGCTAACGAATCGAGGGTCACCGAGCATGATGACAGCCTTGACCTGCTGGACTGCACTGGCAGACAGAGGGACGGATGAATCAGAGATGCCAGCTCCAGAGTCGGGGCCACCGCAGATGTTGTTGTCCATGATTTGGCCGCCCTATCATTCCCGTTAGTTACCCAGAACATCATACGACTGAGTCAATGCTTCCTACCTGAGAGTACCCGACGAGGACAATCTTTGTCTGAGGGCAGCGCTGGTTGAGACCGTTCACAGCAGTGGTAACCGCCTGAGTTCCTTGCTTAGCAGAGTCACCGTACTGAACACCACCACATGAAGCCTGGCCACCGCAAGCTGGGTAGTCAATCGCTTCTGATGTGGCGCCCGGGTGATCGGCTTTGATCATGTCAACCAATTGACCAGCTGAGCCGAAACCCGGGGCGACTGAGGTTTCACGGGCGCCGAAAATGTGAATGTCAGGGCATGACTGAGCCTTGACCGCCAAGATGTTGGCGAGGATGAGAAGAGTGGAGTCAAGAGAAGCGCGCATTTTGATGATGTGTATTTACTGATGGACAGTTATGTTGCCAGACTAAATCGAGGTAATTCCACTACTATTTAAACACGGGAAATAAACAAGGATCTCACAACGCATGAATATTTCAAGAGCTAATCGACTGACATGCAAACGATTCCCCGCTGTTGTTTCAACCTGATTGACAGGTTTCATCTTACAAGGATGAGGTATTGGTGGGTAATTAAGATCGAATGGGTCTAAATCTGTCTGAAACATGTTTTGTAGGAGTTTGCATAACATTTTACGACAGCCGAAGCTTGGATCGAATAATGTCCGTTTTAACGTTGCAGTTTCAGGAACCAATCGAGCCGACGGCCCGATGAACAGACTTGCTACAAAATCTCGAGCGTTACTCTTGGCCCATACTTTCGTGAAGGATCTGTATGACCTCCTTCTTATTCTTCTTTATAGCTCGGGATAGAGGTGTCTCGCCATCCTTATCTTTGTCCTCCAGCCGAGCGTTGTATCTCAGCAGAAGACGAACAGCTTTCTCATCACCTAACTCGGCAGCGCGTGATAGCGGAGTTCTCCAGGAGACATCGGAAATACTAATATCGGCGGTTCCAAACACAGAGTTAAAAATCTCCAGGCATAGTTGTGTCAGCAGTTGATTATCCTATCGTCAAAGAACGAGAGTCTTACTCTAATACCACCAAAGAGGCCCCGAAATGTGGCTTCCATAGTCGTGACCTAGTGATACGAATGTTAACTTTTATCAACCATTGTCACCTTGATCGTCTTGGCGTTATACTCACCAGTCTCGGGACCACTTTGAACTCTGCCACGTAGTCATGATGGGTCTGAGCACCTCTGTGTAGCAAAATAGTCATCATGGCTGTGTCACCATTCTCTACAGCCATACAAAGTGGTGTGTACCCACCTACAGTTCCTTGATCAAGGGTTGCGCCACTCCCAAGAAGTAATTCCACGATAGCCGTATGACCAGACTCAGCGGCATAGTGAAGCGGTGTCCTGCGATGTATGCCAACTCTATTTGGCTGCGCCCCGCCCTCGAGAAGTAATTTCACGACAGCCGTGTGGCCATACTGTGCTGCAATAAGAAGCGGGGTTTCACCCCAAGTGTTTGTCGGGTCGATGCCAAAACGCAATGGTCCGTCTATCTTCCCTAGAACTCCTCTCAAGGCTCCTTTCCATCCATTCTCTGCAATGATGTGCAGCAACGTTTTCCCGAGTAGCTCTATCTTTTCCGAGGCATCCCAGGGCCAATGGAGGGACTCTTGAAGCTTGTCTACAAGATGGGTCACGTGGAATTTCCACCATTCTATGGCATAGGACAGGAAGGGAAATTTGGACTTCCAATTATCTGCCCCAGGTATTTTGCAGTAGCCACTGAGCTCGATGTAACGCAAGCAGATGACAGCCAATTGATAGTGTGCGAATGCGGCTGTTTCCCCTGCGTCATAGCTACTGTGTCGAGAAGTCAATACCTTCTCGACGAAAAAGTCCTTGACAGATTGGTGAATAAATTGAACGACTCCGTCACTAGGTTTCCACTCGATAAGACCATGTCCGAGCATTTCAACCTTCCATTTCATGGCGGCGCCGTTAAATCGAAGGTACTCTGGTCCTTCAAACTCTTGTATTGAATCCAAGTCTTTGTTCTGAGCCAGAACTATAGCCCAATGCAACTCAACCAGAGTTAAAGGGCGAGCAGCAAAGCAGATGTATTTAATGAGTTCAATAGATTTCTCGTCGATCTGTCCGATGATTTCACTGTAAAGCCTTTCCAAGCTCTGGGGAAGCTGACGGACTTCAGACTCGATCATGGCTGTTTCTAAGCGATTCCGATCGAGGCTCAACACTTGGCCGACCACAAGACTTGCCCAAAGAAATACTCCCTCGGCATGTTCTGAGACAAAATCAGAGATCCTGGACCCTGTCTGTTCTTGAAACGAACGCAGCTTAGACTCCACGAACAGGGATATATCCCTCGCATTTTCTTTGTCGATAGATATCTCAAGAGCAGTTTCAATATTTACGAGAGGATAGTGACGACAGGTGAAGCAGATGCGAAGGTATTTCAGACGTTCCGAGGAGGGCCTGTAGAGCAAGGAATTGAATTCCTCGGCTAATTGTTCCGCGTTCTTTTGGCCGCATTCGTCGAGGGCGTCAACGAATAGTATGATCGGGTGAGTTTCCAGGGCCTTCCAAAGTGAAGCCCGGGTGTAGTATCGGAGGTCGGAGGCTTTCCACATCCGCCACTCGTCGTACGTACCCGATTGGGTATGGATTTGCCTGAATCTCATTTCCATGGCCTCTAGTGCCTCTGGAATTTTGCCTTGCAACTGGCAGAGGAGTGAGCGATAGAGGCCATCTGGCGTCTTCTGCAGTTCGGTACCACGGTCGCTAAAAAAGAAGGAAAGGAGTAGAGGTCTTCCGTTACAAGTTTTTGATGTAGTGATATTATCTAGGACATATCGTAGCAAAGTCGACTTCCCAGAACCAGGCTTTCCTTTTATCCACAGTAGGGATCGATCCTGGGATTCCCATGTCTGATATGATTTGTGCTGGAATATCCAATTGCATGTCCCAGCGGCTTCACTCTTAATCTCTGTTGGCCGACGATCCATTTCTTCAAAGGCAAGTGATCTTAGTAAAAGATCTGACAGACTCGGCTCTATCGGTGGTTGGGAATGGACTACGTGGCAATGGATCAGTATCACGAAACAGAAGTATATTTAGAATCGCTAAGCCATACCATGCTGTGTGACGGGGGCGAAGTAAGCAGTGCCGGAACCGCTGTATTCGTTATGATTCCCGGCGTACTTATTTCCGGCGACATTGTCCCCGGATCCATAATGTGTCTGGCTGACAGCCTCCTCTTCTGCTAGGGAAGGCTCCACGCTTGATATCTCCTGAATAGCTTCAGAGAGCTTCGCAACCTGTGCCTCAGTGGCTGCTTGGGCGGCATGGTTTTGTACCAAGAGTTTTACATCCTCCATCATTCCCTTAGACAAGACCTCCACACGGTGTCCCTTGCCCAGAGACCGCACCATCAAGGCATAACGTCTGAGGCTGGATGTATCTTCGGACGGATCAACAGCCTTAAATAGTTTCTCCAACTTCTCAGCTTTGTCTCTGCAATGTTTCAGAACCGCCTTTATGGCCTCGTCCGGTCCTTGATCTGATGAGGTACTGAGGTGCTTTTCGACAGCTTGTAGGATGTCGCGAACAATGGGTAACTTGTCGGCAACTTCACGAAATGCTGGAGGTAGGTCTTTGGCGTTTTTTATGGCATCAGAAAGCTTGCCTATAGTCTCAAGAATTGCGAGAATGGCGGAGACTAGACCGACTACCTCGATGCCAGACATTGAAAGCGACTGTAATTTTCAGGCTGGCCCTAAAGTTGGTAAGGATGAAGCAGTGGATTCTGAAATCGAGTGTATGCTGGTGTCTCAACTGAAAAGTGAGATCCTTGTTATCATGGATGCTTCGTGCACTCGGGTGACAAGGTCATGTGGAAACAGAAGAAAGAGAAACGAGAACAGTGCTAGCTCGACATCATATTCCCCCAACAAGAAGCCGGATCAGGCACTCTTATACTTGCTGCGCGGTGTGCCATACCTCTCATTACAGTGAGTGTAATTACATGGATCCTTGCAGTCAACTGTCTTTCAGCTTCTGGAACTGCGCGTCTTGATAGGGTGGACGAATGTGGCTTGCAGCTTCTATTTCTGTTCCGCCAGTCAAAATGCATATTTATTGTAATTTCAACCTACCAGCGCTTAACTGCTGTCAGCATACTTGGCAAGGCATATCAGCTGATCACCCATCGATCCCTTAGCCAACTTGGAAAAAGCCTCCTAAAAGTTGTTGCAGCTAATGGACTTCTCAACTTTGCCCCATCGGTTGTTTCGTTTGGGTAACAAGTTAACAACAACGCCATTGAGATACCCCGCCACGAAGTTGCGATAAGCGGGGCTAACGATATCGGAGGTTGACCCGATAAGGTCGGAGCCGTGCCCCGTTCCGTTTCCGAACCAAGACGGCATCCGGGGTCGAAATGCCGGGTCTCAAAATATTGAGCAACGACGGTCAACTACTATAAGAAGAAGACAAACGACACTGGCCATAGAAATTGGCCCTTTTTATGTGATCGGTTCCCATGATCTTATCTGATCTACAAAATTTTCTCTGGTAGAGTTTGACAGAGACGGCTGATGAGTCATCCATATCAGACTCGGAGCCCCACATCTCGAGCTCCGATCTAAATTTTTCCGTTGAGGTCATCGCACAAACCCACTCACTCATTCATCCACTCACTTCAACGCCCGCATCTCACATCCCTACACGCAAAAATGAGTGGAAAGCCTGCCCTCGGTCTTCTCGGCGGCGGCCAACTCGGCCGCATGCTCTGCGAAGCCGCATCCCCTCTCGAAGTCGAAATCGCCATCCTCGACGCCCAAGACGCACCCGCCAAGCAGGTCAGCCGCAGCAAGTACCACGTCGACGGCTCCTTCAAAGACGCCCAGAAAATCAGAGAGCTAGCCAGCAGCTGCAGTGTCCTCAGCGTTGAGACGGAGCATATTGAGACTGCTGTTCTGGAAGAGTTGGCCACCGAGGGAAAGGTTGTTGTGTATCCTTCGTGGAAGACGCTGCGCTTGATTCAGGATAAGTTTGAGCAGAAGGATTATCTGGGCAAGCAGGGTATTCCTATCGCTGAGCAGGTGGCTATTCAGGCTCAGGGTGAGGAGGAGATGCGAAAGGCGCTGAAGGATGTTGCGAGCAAGTTTGGATTTCCTTATATGCTCAAGTCGCGAAAGGATTCGTATGATGGGCGGGGAAACATCAAGATTGCTAATGAAGAGGATATTGAGACTGCTGTGAGCGAGTTTGGAAAGCTACAGTGCTACGCTGAGAAGTACGTTCCTTTCCAGCGTGAGCTGTCGGTCATTGTTATCCGCACAGAAGACACGGAGGGTCGAACAAAGCGCCTTGTGCCGTACCCTTGTGTCGAGACTGTTCATGAGGATAATGTCTGCTCGCGGGTTTACATGCCTCCTCGCAATACACCAGAGGAGGTATCCAAGCGCGCGCAAGAGGTTGCTGTCAGTGTTGTTGAGAAGCTCTGGGGACGAGGTGTTTTTGCTGTCGAGATGTTTGTCACGGAGGAGAATGACATCCTTGTCAATGAGATCGCGCCGCGACCTCACAACTCCGGTCATCTCACCATTGAGGCCGTTCCCTACATGTAAGTGTTCAGAACTGCCACACGGACGGATACTAAGAATTGTACAGGTCACAGTACAAGGCTCAGCTTTCATCTATCCTCGACGAACCCCTCCCCGAAAAGCTCGAGCCCCACGTCGCATCCAGCATCATGATCAACATCCTCGGCGGCGCCGAACCAGAATCTCATATTCCTCTCGTGCAAAAGGCCAAGTCCATGTTCGCCAGCAACATTGGCGTATACCCCCACCTCTACGGCAAGCAGTCCAAGCCTGGCCGCAAGATCGGACACATCACCCTTACCGGATTGACCGCCAGCATCAAGGAGCTCGAGGAGTATGCTCAGCCTCTTGTCAAGTTGGCTGCCGATATGCGACAAGAGCGTATCCAAGCCAAGAGCAAGAGTATTCGTCCTGAACAGGCTGTTGCAAAGGCTACTAAGGATCCTCTGGTTCTGGTTACCATGGGCTCTGATTCTGATCTCCCTGTTCTCAAGGCTGGCCTTGATATTCTCACTCAGTTTGGTGTTCCTTGGGAGGTTGACATTACGTCTGCTCACCGAACGCCTGTCAAGATGGGTGATGTGGCTACGGCTGCTGCTGACCGGGGCATCAAGGTCATCATTGCCGCTGCAGGAGGAGCTGCCCATCTCCCCGGCATGGTCTCAGCCTACACTCCCCTTCCCGTCATTGGTGTTCCCGTCAAGGCCACCCACTTGGACGGCATGGACTCTCTTCTGAGCATTGTCCAGATGCCTGTAAGTAATTCCCCATGCAACAATATGAACAGACTAACTCGATCCAGCGAGGCGTTCCTACCGCCACCGTCGGCATCAACAACTCCACCAACGCTGCTCTGCTCGCCATCCGAATTTTGGGCGCTTTCGTTCCAGAGTACCTTGAGAAGATGAGGGCTTACCAAGTTGACATCGGTGAGCAGGTGAACGGTAAGGCTACTCGACTGAGGGAGTCTGATGTCGAGTCGTACTTGGCTCAAATGAAGAAATGAAAAAGCGATTATATGATAAATTCTATAGACAAAAAATAAAAGGCCAACCACGTTTCTCCCATACCTGCGCTTATGCACAGCTTCGATACTAGGGATGAAGTATCAAACAGAGGCAGGGACAATGAAACCCGGGGCTTACAATGTCTGCGAGCTTTTATCTCTTCGTCCCCGCATGCCTTTTCTAGCTCGCCTCGATAAGAATAGCATCATCAACATAAAACTCCAAATCCTGACACTCCGCCCGAATCTGAACACTCGGCACCATGTCCAGAAACATTTGGCTCCAAGTACAGCTCATAGTAAACTGCGTCCACTCATTATACGGCCCAGCCCATTCGGAGCCCGAAATGTACCCGCCCCCTGCTCCACAGGTAATCCTTCGTGTCTGACAATTAACAGCTGTGCTTGTCTTGATCCAGATAGAATAATGGTACTCGGTGTCAGCCTTGATCAAGGATTGGTCAATGGGGTGATCGATGCCTAGGACAACGGGGCTGATGTAACCATTCGTGTAGAAGTGGCCAGAGAATTCGCCGGAGTGGGTATCTTCGTCGGTGATAGAGAGCGTGCCACGGCCTCCGAGTGTGTACCAAGGGGTGATGCTGCCTGAATCGAACCCTGGGTTTGTGATGACGTTGGTTGGTTCTGCAGCAGCTGTTGTGGTGGTTGTAGGTTCAGTGGTGGATGTCGCGAGTGTAGTTGGTTCAGCACTTGAAGTGGTGATCAGGACAGTGGAAGTAGCGGAACCAGAGGAAACTTCAGTAGTAGAGCCCGAAACGGTCTCTGTCTCTGTCTCTGTCTCGCTAGTAGCCGTCTCAGTCTCGGACACAGCAGTTGATCCAGTGAGTAAAGTGGTAGACGTCTCGTTTTCATCGGCGAGGGTTGAAGATGAGACAACGGTAATAGGCGAGGCTTCAGTGGAAGTCGTGGATAAAGCGACCGAAACAGATGAAGAAGAAGGCTTGCATGGTGATGCATAGACAAATTGGCATATAGCCAGCAGCTGAAGAGCTAGAACTCGCATGATGATTCAGGTAACGACTGTGAGGGCAATAACAAAGACCGTGAAAAAGAGAGGTAGAAAAGAATGAGGATAAACGAGAAAGAGAAAGGGTTAAATATTCGGCTTAAGAAGTCCTCCTGAGGTGACTACTAAACGGTCGAGAAAATAAAACTATTAGTTTAGGTTGACGAGTTATAGAGGTTAGTGCCAATAGTTAACAGGAGCTGCAAGGATAAACAAGCCAGTGGAAATTGGCGATCCCACTTTGTTTAGCAAGCTTATAATTGGCACATCGCTTCTGAGTGGAGCATGTCAACTACCCTGCATCATACTGTAGGTTGAATTTACAATGTTAAAAGAATTTAATATACACAGCCCTTTGTGAAAATCGCGTTATCACGGTGAAATTTCTATACACCATCAAGTGTAGGTTGGGGGATCAACTGGGTATGAATAAGACATCGCGAGAAATAAGACTGCATAAATCTTGGCTAAACACTCAAAGAAATAAGAACTAGACATCGCTCATCAACTTCATAAAGAGCACTCTTAAAATGCCCCACCAGCCCAGATCTTATCCCAGGCACTCTTCACAACCTCAGTCTCTAACTTCTTGAAGAATTCCCCCACAGCAATGTCCTCCTGCCCCTCGATCCTCATAATACCTTTCTTCACTCCCCGCCAGCCCTCGACGGGAAGCTTCAACTTATCTTGACCGAGACCATGGAAGTACCGACCCTTAAACTTCTTCTCACCACGTTCAATAGCGTCATATTCAGCCTGGCATTCCTCGCAGATCATACCTGACGCGAAGGTCACGTAGATGTACGCGGACCGACCGGCCCACCATTTGAACTTCCGCGATGGGTTGCAGAAGCCACCGCAGGTATAGTGCCCATCTTCTGGGTCTACCAGATCTCCCTCGTTTGTAGGCGGATCGCTGATATCTTCCTCATCATCGCTTGTGTCAACATCGACGGGTGTTTCCTCGGTATCAATGTCCTTGTCTTCAGCTGCCGGGGTCTTCTCCTCGTCTTGGACTTCCGCGTCCTCGGATTTGTCAGTATTGCCCAGTCTCGAAAATATAGCTGACCCAACAATGCGAGCACATTTGTCAAGCTCTGCATCATTCCTCAACGCCTTACTCATCAGGGATAACGACTGCGCCAGCATCCACAGATAAGGCGCGTCGTTCCATCCAACGGAATCGTTAAGACCAGCGAAGCAGTCATCCAACAGAGACTGGATGATTTGCTGGAACTTTTCAAGAGGGCCCATGACAAGATACATATAGGCCAGCCCAATGCGATGAAAACTGGTCCAGGATGCGGATGTTCTGGGCACATCTGACGCAAACGGTCGTTGCATAAGACCAGCGAGGGCGGTCAGCCGTTCTGCTTTGTAGACTGGATCACGAGACTTGCGGAACATCTCAAGCTGAACGTTTGTCATGCAATCAACGGCAATAAGCATGTTGTAGAGTGCAGTTCCACCGAGGATCGGAAATCTGAGTCCTGTTGCGCGTGCGTCGAATACTTGGTCCAGCAGCTCGAGTGCCTTCTCGGGCTCTCGGCATACCTCGAAGTATATCAAAGCGAGATCAATTCGCAGAGGAAGAGCGGCGTTGAGGTTATCCAGAAAGTCGATAGCCTCTTGGTAAAACCTGACGATGAATTCTTGCTCGCCTGTTTCCGAAGCAATGTCGCAAAAGACAGCATGTCTTTCTTCACCATCGCTTTCAGCATAATCTGATGCAATCCATGTAATTCTCTCCACAAGACTCCACCCCTTGAGCATCGGGATGTACTGAGTCTTGTCCTTCTTCTCCACGACTTTGAGCTCGTCCACAAGATCTTGACCTGGGGTTATTCCATCGGGGTCACTCTGCTTCGCCTTGGAGAATGATTCTAGAGCAGCGTCGTATTGGCGAAGCTTGCGTTGCGCTCTTGCAAGCGTCGTGTAGACCTTGCGTTTCAACCCTGGAATGACTTCGCCTGCAGATAACCCGTTGACTGCAGTCTGTGCCACGTCACAAGCCTCTTGTTTCTTCTTTTGTTCAATGAGGATGCTGGACAAGACGCATGAGGCTCTGTAGAACTCCTCTTCGCCAGGCTTGCAGAGGTCAAGAGCAGCGCGACATGTCTTCTCAGCTGGATCCAGAAGCTCATACTCATCGAGGATCTCTGCAACCGCCCGATGCGCTGAAGTGTCTGGTTTGATCTCGTCGTCGAAGAGATTCAAGACTCCAAGGCTCGCCGCAGTTTCATTGAACTCCTCACTGTCTTTATCGAAGGCATCTTTGCCCTCAAAACGGTCAGGGAAGTTGATGACCGCTTGATCCATCAGCAGCTTTGTCAGTTCAGACTAGAGATGCGCAACAAATTAGCCTTTCTGGTGTAGCAATGGGTACTCGGAGAGATACTTACCACCTGCAAAACGCCGTGAAGGTGCTGCCACGAATCAAAAGCGTCCTTCGAGTTCTGTGCCATGTATATCCGACGCAGATAGCCCTTTGCGATATCCACACGACAAAGCGCCGGATCAGGTGCAACTCGCTGCCACCACTCAACAGCAAAATCACTCAGCCGTTCCTTGACCTCCGGCTTCTCAAGGAGTCCCACCCACTCAGCAACCTTGGCATTGGTCACAGAACCACCACCACGCTTTCCATACAAAATGCCACCCTTGGCCATCATCTCAGCCAGTCCTGTTTTGTCAGCCATCGTCTCCGCAAAAGCTTCCAGCACTTCAGCCTGCTCCTCTGGTGTGTGCTGGTCCATGGTGAGAGACGTAAAGTGCGAGATGAACCATAGCGCCGCGTACTTGAGGAGTCCTTCGCATACGGCTTCACGAGGCTGTTTTAGTAGCTCTGCGCTAGTTACGAGCATTTTACGATTCGCTTCTGAAGGACCCCATCTGAAGTCTGATGCGCCGTGAGTGCTATTCGTGAAATAATGCCTCATGGAACGCTCCTTGAAAGTGACGGGCAGTGGCCCATCGTCGTAGATGCTGTCATGTTTGTCGTCATCATCCTGCTTAAGGTCTTGAACTGCTGTGGCTTGACTAGCTTGAAGTCTTGCTAGGACCTCTGTATCATAGCCTGGGCCGCCGATCCTCAGAAACTTGTCGAATAATTCACGAATCTCTTCAATGTCGAATTCGTTGTCCTGTGCGAGATACTTGACCAGGGATTGGACCTCGGCTAGAGTCAAAAGCCTCTTGGAGAAGGCGACCCAGTGGAGCAACGTCGCAGCGACCTCTTGATGTTTGGGCGGCATGCGGCGCTGACATTCCGCAAGTAGGATCTCGTAGATTCCGTGAAGGTTCTTGGGCTTCTCTTGACTTAAGGCACGGAGAACAGCTCCCTCGCGACCCAGATCGTCAAGGCGACCAAGCAGGTGCTGAGCGTAGAGCATATCTGTGAAGGTGTGAGTTATTTCCCAAGATGAACGTGTAGAGATACTGACTGGGTGAAGCCTCCTCGATGTTATCGGCAATCCTTTGCTGCACATAACGGTTAAATCGTCTCAGATTATTCAGCGCGTTGATCTCGCTCCAGATCAAAGCCCTGAGATCCTGCACCTGCTTCTTCTTGGTCGCTTCAATTCGGGTAACCTTTGTACCCTCCGGTAGATCTTCCAACTTCTCAGGCCTAGAAGTAACAACCAGAGATATCTTGAGTCCCTTCTCGTTAAAGTAGTCACTGAGGAACAGCTTGAAGTTGGCCCAATCACGAAGCTCGTCAAGTCCATCCAACACAATGAAAAGGTTGAATTTGGAGTCCGATGCAAAAACCGCGTTGAGAAGATGTTCAACGAGGTTCTGCCAGAGCTTTGTATCCATGTCAATGTCGTCTCGAGCTATCTGTGCGTTCAGCTTCTCACAAGCCGCGTAGTTTGTTTCCGCGATGCGATTGATGACCGTGATGACACCACAAAGAAAGAATGCAAATGCATCTTCTTGTTCACGGAAGTAAAAGTGTGCCACGCAAGTATGGCCTGTCTCATCCTCGCTGGCCCTTTGGGCAAGCTTGTCGTGTAACGCGGCCGCCATGTGACTTTTACCGGTACCAGGCTCCGATGTCACTGCGAGAATGGGCCGTGATCCATCTGGGAGCTTCAGCCATTCTTCCCACTCAGGCTCGGAAAAGATCCAGTTGCACGAGTCTGGGAGAAGAGTTTCCTTCAGAGCGTGATACTCGTGGTCGTCGTTGAAGACTATAGGCATGGCGTTTCTGATACTGTTGGAAGAAGTCGGTTTGTTCGCTTGCGGCTTCTCCAGAGTCTTTTCCTTCTTTTGTCCGCCGAAAAGTTTGAGGATCTTGGCTATGTCGCCGCGAATATTCTCCGTGTTCTCGTGGATGGTGTCGATAGTATGACCAACTCGTTCAAGCATTTCTGCATGAGACCTCTGGTTCTCATCAAGCTGCGATGCCATGGCAAGTGTCTCTTCTGTGTTGCCCAGGATGGCAAATTCGGTCGCCTGCTGTAAGTGATCGAGGTTCTTGTTCATATTCGCTCTCGCGCCACCAAGTTCCCCGTCGTCGCCTTTGAACAGATTCGAGATCCATTTCTTGAAGCGGCCTAGCTCGATGTACTTATGCGCAAAACCGCACATGGTGAGAAGTGAGGTAAAGACCTCCATCAAGCAGTTCTGATAAGCCCTGTCTTGTGGCAATCTCTTCTCCAAGATGGTTATCCGACCTAGGAAGCTGTTCATGTCCTCAAAGAAGACAATGACAATATCGTAGTCGGCAGAAACAGACCGGCAAGCTTGAAGCATGTAGGTCAAGGCGGTTCCAATAGCAGCGGCTGGTGGAAATGCGGGAGCCGCAGCGGCAATGATTTGGTTGGCGCCTTGTTCGACGAGATCCAGATTGGAAGAGAACAAGGTCCTCAATCGATCGACCTTGCCCTTGTCGTGCCTGAACTTGTGAAAGTTGTTCATCTGGTCAGTCCCGTAGTCAAGCATAGACTGGACATTGTCGAATTTGCGCTGCAGACCGAAACCAACGATGCTCTCATAGCTCTTGAGAGCTTCCTTCCATAGATCGGCAACATCCCGATCATCGTTCTTGAGCTGCTTCTCCAGCTCCACGCGGGTCTTTTTTGCTACCATGTTGAATACTAGGAACCGAACCTAGAGTACTAGGAACCGAAAGATTGCAGTGCTCGGTACAGCAGGGTAAAAGAGAGAATATTTGAAGGCTAGGAAGAGAATTGCGAATGGCTCTGGGGTTGAGGAATAAATACGAGGGGTTTATTTGTTGCCTTGCAAGGATTGATGCTCTCGTGCCTCGTTATAACTGAAATCTGTGACGTTATTGGTCCAGTAATGGACCAGCTGAATGCACCGTCAACGGGTTTTGTATGCAGTCAGCAATTAACAGCCCATACTAAGGCTTAGCTTGTTTATTAGCCTCCATGTTATCATCGATCAACCAAATCGAAAATTGATGCAGTTTTCGGAAAACTTTGCAGGGATATTATTGATTCCATAACTTCCCCAAACTGCACAATAACGTACTAGTCGTAATAAACCATCCATTCTATGTTTAGATCTAACATCAGCCCGGTTCACTGGAGCCACCGGAAACCCTTGTCCAACTTCATTGGGATACGACAAATTACCTCAAATAACTATTTTACAGAAAATATTATCTTATGCCACCTATATCAAGTGAAAGTGGTGCGATCGCTAAAAAGGGTCGGTCCTTTTGACTGAACATGAGGGCACTTTGTTGGAGTTAGATGACGGATGTTACAGTGTCGTCAGCTTGCAGCAAACCAGCCTGGCGCATAAATCTTGGGTATATTGGCAAACACCACCAGAGTTTTCGTCAAGAGCCGACCAGAACTTCGGTGAATCATACGAGGCACCTCGTAATTCGGGAGATGGCTATGCATTGTTGCTCTCAGCAGTTGGATCTACCGTCGGTTCACCAATTTGACGTTCACCCTACTATGGCTATTTCATTCAAGAGGAGTTAAGAGGTAGTACTATTTAGATCAATTGAAAGCCGAAGGTTTGCCCATACCGATTTCATATCGCAGTGTTGCGGACGGCAAAAGCCACAGTATCTGCCGCGTTTGTTTCTTAAACTTTGAGCGACGCAAGAGAACAAAGCAAACAGGCACAAACAACAAACGAGTTCCCCTCACCGAGTCTGTGAAATCAACTATTGAAAGGAAGCATCATTCGATGGATTATTCACCTTCATACTGTTCCAACACCAATGAATTCCCAAGACTTCACTATGATGGGCTATTCCCCTTCAAACGTGCGCGATGCTGTCGCCTCTCTAGAGCCTCAGATGGACTACATCTGCAAAGTCAGCGGCGTGGCTGGGACGTCGTTATCCGTTGCTTCGGGCGGAAAAGAAGCATACGCAAAGCATCTGGGCTTCCGGGACCTTGAGGCAAAGGAAGCGCCAGATGGCGATACTACGTACTTCATCGGCTCTGTGACCAAGGGAATGGTGGCGGTCATCGTGGGAATATTAGTTGAAGAAAGGAAGCTCGGGTGGTCTACTGGCGTCGCCTCAATATTGCCTGAGCTCCAAGATTCATTTGACGGCCGCGGCGCCGAGATCACCATCGCTGATCTCTTATCTCATCGCACTGGAATGGCGCGTAGTGACGCCCTCTGGATTTCTCGCGCAGGGAATCTCCTGCTCCCGAAGTCTGAGAGCATACGGACATGGGCTGCTCAGCCTGTTGTCAGAGGTTTCAGGTCCAATCTTCTCTACAACAACTATGCCTACGACGTAGTTGGCCGAATAATTGAAATGATTGAGCAGAAGAGCCTCCAGGAGGTCTTCAAGGAGAGGGTATGGGAGCCACTAGGGATGCACCGAACGTCTATGGAGGATCTCACTGGGAGTTTGAACGCAGCAAAAGCCTATTACGCCCTGGAAGATGCCTCTTCATATGAAGTTCCGATTCCTACCATATCACACAAAACCATCATGGGAGCTGGCGGAGCCATTCGAAGCTGCACCAATGATCTGGTCAAATACTATAGCAGCTTTATGCATGCAGTCAATCATCAGTTCAACAATAAGACGACATCAACTCCAGATTCGCCATTCAAGCAGCTTACTACAATTCTCCGACCTCACAACCAGCTTAATATCACCTCTTTGCGCGAGCAGTCTTATGCACTGCGCTGGGGGCGTGTGCAGCTCCCCTGCCCTTTAGGCACTCTCAGTTACAACTATCTGCTTATTCCCTCGATGCCGGTAATTGGACAAGCAGCTCCAGGTCAGGTCGCTCTATATCATGGCGGAAGCATTCAAGGCTTCAACACGGCTGTTTACCTCCTGCCAGAAACCGACACAGCTATGATCGCAATGCAAAACTCGCCGGGTCTAGGTGATGCGTGTGATTGGATCCCCCAGATGATCATCCACAAACTGTCAGGGAGTACCGAGAGCACTGATTTTCCGCATCTTGCCACTGTGGCCGCGAAGGCTGCCATATACCTGCCAGAAAATACTGAAGATGAGCTTCTAAAGAGACGAGAAAGATGTACCAGACCTTTGAAACTCGAGTCATATACATGCCGCTACTGGAATGCTCTTCAAAACTTCCGCATCGACGTCAGCGTCCTTAATGGTCGTCTCTACATGAACTTCCAAGGTATTGCGAACGAGACTTATGAGCTGAGGTACTATCAACACTATTCATGGACATGGAACGTGTCACACGATGAGACGGCGAAGCTTGGACGATATCCAAATATACCCTGGGTCTCGTACCTAATCAAATTCGATTGCGGAGAGAATGAAGAGGCTCAGGCGTTGCTCTGGAAGTATGACGAGGAATACCCAGACCCAGATGTCTTTGTATTAGAGGAAGGGTCACACCAAGGGTGAAAACGGGAATTGAAGAATGAAAGAGTCTCCTCAGCTCAATATTAATCTCATCACCAGCGTAAATCATACGTGTTGCCGATCCAATATCTGCAAGCATACGTCTCCCCTTAGTATGAATAACCTGCTGACCCAGTCTGACCTAGATGGAGAGAATCCATGTATTGTGTGCTATGCTATACCTAAATTTCATGAAGTTTGTTCGCTCAAACAGCACTATCGTACTTGGCCTGACTGACCGCCGGGGCCTTTGCGCCATAGACGGAAACCATCTCATCATGAACAGTCTTCTCGTTGGCAATAGCAGCTCCCACCACTGCGTGATCTGCGCCACCAAACAGTATATCCATATGCTCCAGAGGCACTCCCTTGGTCTCCGGAATACAGAACCAAACAAATGCAAAGAGCAGGATGTTAATAGCACCAAACATATACATAGCGTAGCTGCCATGAGTTAGTGTCTTGAGATTTCAGGTAGACTTCGGGTAACTTACAATCCCTTTGCAGAAAGAAATATGGGAAAGATTTGTTCTGTACTATTTGTTAGTGACGAATTCTAGGAGAATGGAAGTTGGATGCTGACGAAGAATGATGCTTGCAATAGACTGGCACTGAGTGGTCATAGCGACAGCCTGAGCACGAATATTCATAGAGAAGATCTCCGAAGTCCAAATCCACACTGTCGCACCCCATGAAGGCTTGAAGAAGAATGCGAAGAGGAACATCAGAAAGACAGTCGCGATGCCTACACTTGGAGACTTTGATCCGTCCTCAAGAGTTGGTGTCTCAGTGACCACGGCTGCAGCGGAAAACATGCAGACTGCCAGGCCCGCAACACCAACGAGGAGCAGAGGTCTTCGGCCCACGAGGTCGGTCATCCAGGTGGCATTGAGCGTGAAGAGAATGTTAAAAGTTCCAGCTAAGGCGTTGATAAGCTGGATCTGGCTGTTTGAAGTAAAGACCTTTTTGTAGATGATGGTGGAGTATGTTGCGAGGGAGTTGTTTCCGGTGAGTTGTTGTCCAATGTTCATAGTAGCCGCGAGGACTAAAGAAGTCAGGCGCATGAAGGCAGAGAACAGGGCGAGAAGAACTTACGAATGCGCTTTCTCACAGACCTATCTGTCCACAGCAGCTTGTATCGGGCCCAAGTACTGTTTCCTTCTTTCTTTTCAAATGCAATGGCTTGTCGTATATCTTGCATTTCCTGGGCAATAAGATCTGGGTCATCGCGTATTTGCAAGAGGGTATTGTATGCCTCTTCGAATCTGTCATTCTGGACATACCTGCAGCTTGATCAGCATCGCAGTCAAAAGATAATCGTGCGAGGGAAAGCATACCATCTTGGAGTCTCAGGACAGAATAAAAGCCCCGAAATGATGATGACAGGAAAGAAGATTTGAAGGAACATGACGATCTTCCAGTCCCATTCCCCGAGCCTCTCGGCATTCTTGGAGCATGCGTAGTTGATCCAATACGCGACAAAAGATCCTATAGCGAAGTTGAGCTGCCAGAAACTCATGATAGTGCCCCGAAGTTTGGCCGGTGCTATCTCGTTGATGAAGACTGGTCCAGCTGGCATCATCAGTCCCTGGCCGAAACCGGTGATGGCACGACCGGCGATGTAACCGCCGATGACGGGAGGAGTAAATGTCGAAATGAATGTTGAGATGATCACCAGTACCGCGCCCGCCCACATACTCCATTTACGGCCGAATCGGTCGGAGACAAGAGCAGACAGGAAAACGCCTGGAGGATATAGGTTAGCATCAAGCCGACGGCACCGAGGGATGGGCGACTACCTGTTATGATGCTGCTTACAGCCATGGCTGTATTGACTGAGCCGATAGTGGATGGCGACTGGCATCAAACAGTTCAGTTCAATTATACGTGAATGTCACTTGTAGGAGAGTATCATACGGGGTTGTTGAAGTAGTTCATGAAATGAACTGATCCCTGCGCTGCGTTGAACGTAGAGGAATCATAGCCATTGACAGCCATACAGGTGCAAGGAATGAGGCATGAGAACCAGAGGTTAGCCTTCTTCGAGTTGAAGAGCATAGTGGGCAAACGATGCCTGATCGGCTGGGAAGAACAGTGAGAATGTTGTTGAGAAGAACAAGGTCGTAAGCTGAATGAAGTTTGGCAATTTATCTTAGATATTCCGGGGACGGGGATCCACAATCAGGGCCGGGTCTAGAAGGACACCACCATCGGTACGTAGAGTCCCGAGTTGGACAAGAAGGGCTTAGCAGCGGCCGCCCTATACCGTTGTTCTGACCATGCATCCGGACCCTGGATCTGCACTGACAAGGTTAGCAGCCACTCCAACCGCTATTTCCGAACTAGTTCTGATGCAGCCGCACATAAAATAATTAATTGTTAGTCAGCAGATTAAGTAACTCTGGAGGTCGCAACATGCCTTTCCCCTCTTTTTTTCCCGTGATCTCTTCTCATCACAGCGAGGTCCAATCGAAAGCAGCACAGCACAAAATGAAACTCCCTACAGCGTGCACCAGGTGTAGAAGGCGGCGCAAAAAGTGCTTCCGGACGAAACCTGACGGCCCGTGTGAT
Source organism: Fusarium sp. NRRL 29148 (assembly GCA_013759095.1). Lineage (NCBI taxonomy): Eukaryota > Fungi > Ascomycota > Sordariomycetes > Hypocreales > Nectriaceae > Fusarium > Fusarium sp. NRRL 29148. The sequence continues at coordinate 80,935 of JABSTL010000029.1, forward strand.
GCCTGTGCCAAGAAGCAGAACCATCAGTGCTCGCTCGTCCAGCCACGGGGTGATGTTTCTCCTCAGCCACAGCCCGTCTCGGTCGAGGATCTGAACCCGCAGGCTGCTCTCTCGCATGACCTCATTGAAGAACTTGTGGAGAATTATATTTACTACATACTTGACAGGCCTCATTCGCTCTTCCATCTGCCTACCTTGCGAAATGCTGTGAAGGAGGATACGTTGGGAGATGCCTTGCTGTCAGCGATACTGGCGTTTGGATGTCGGTTCCATGATAAGCCGGAGATAGCATCGCTTGGGCCTGCTTTTATGGAAAAGTCTAAATACTTACTGAAGCTGGATATGGAGAACATTTGTCTTGAGAATATCCAGACCTGCGTGTTGCTCGCAAATTTGTCATCTTCGTCGAAGAACCCTGAATCTGAGGCTCTGTTTGTCACTCTCGGCATTCGTATGGCTGAGATCCTTGGCTTGGACCGTCCGGATCCGGAGGACTCGGAGGTTCTACGTGAAACAAAATGCAGGGTATGGTGGACGTTGTTCATGGCTGACCGTTGGAGTTCAATTGGTCGCAACCTCCGACGCGCGATGCCGGACTTTAATCAGGAGACTCCCCTACCAATGGATGAAGACTACTTCCACCACCTGGATGTTGACCAAAGTACGGACAGTGCTGAGAGACCTCCCCCTCGCCCTCGCACACTAGGCCTCTGGGCATACAACATCATGCTTGCAAAGCAACTAGGGCCCATCCGAGACTTGAACAAGCAGTGGAATCAGGAGGGCATCTCGGAAGATTACGTGATGCAGCGCGTCGCAGATCTAGCAGAAGGCCTACAACTCTGGGAGGCGGGTCTTCCCGAGGAAAAGAAGGCCACAGAAGAGAACCTCCAGGCACACAGTGCAAAGAAGCTTGGGGGGCCGTTCCTCGCCATACATACAGGCTACCACCAGCATTTCGTGCTCCTGCTATTCAGGTTCCTGGACCTGAACCGGGCGCAGACACCCAAGACGATCGAGTACGCCGAGCTCTGCAAGTATCACGCCAGGTCGATTAGTCAACTCGTCAAACTGTCCCGCCAAGTACCGAACTGCGCGATGGTGTTTGGAGGAGTGGGATACATGACTGTTGCGTCTTCGGCGGTGCTTCTGCATACGCTCATCTTCGGACAGGAGGATGACACGGCTGATATACGGGCCAAGCTGGAGTCCAATTATGAGACCATCTATGCGCTTCAAAAATACTGGCCTTCAATTCAAAACTCGGTTAGTAGAGAAATCCGTTTTAGTGGTTAGCATCTGACGAGTATAGGTGAAACGTCTCGAGCTGTTCCAGAAGACTTGTGTGAGGCCTGCCGCGATGCAAACCTACAAATTTGATAAGTGGATGGTGAGGTTTTTGGTGGAACATCATTTGCCGCTGGACGAGCCTGAAGGGGATCTATCACCCGGTGCGGTATAACAGAACGTTTGCATTCCAGTGTGATCCAGTGTGAGTATTTGCATTGATAACGGCGTACACGTTAGTGGGTTGTAGGATTCCCTGGTAATTATATTCGTCGCGTCGTTTCGTCCGGTCGGTCGTGCTGGAAGCTCACAGGGAGGAGACATGCCAGAGACGAGACGGCGGGACGGCTGACCATGTTATAAAGCGATAAGGGGTCATATTTATCTTTTCGGGCCGTACCACAAAGTCCCACTGATAGTAAACAATACAAACTACTGAATTATCTGATCCATACGCTAACCTACGTATCGTGAATTGCGCACCCTAGAGCACCTACTCTCTTGTGTTGACATCCCCATAACTCCCAGCTAATTCCCGGGGCTAAAACTTCTCTAGTCCGTAAGCGTTTGCTTGGTGTGTGGGGTCAGCGTCGGGAATTCGTGTCTATAACCCGACGGCTGACAAGTGTCGGGAATCGCTCCAAGACCGCCGCAGCAAACTCACCGTCGGGATTCACTAGCTTAGACCGACAGTTAGACAGCGTCGGGATACAGCGCAAAACCGCGACAAAGCGGGGCGGCTGAAAAACAGACATCGTCTTGTCTTGGGTCGTGACACGGATCTATTGGTGGGCTTTGATGATGGGTGCAGGGGGGGCATGATGCCACTGCAGAATCGAGGCCATAAAGCTTAGCACGTGATGCGCACTCCTTTCCTTCTCTCCAGGCCAGGTCCTTGATAACGAAGGTTTCAGTAATGCAGCCAGGTGGCGTTAATATTAGCTTGGGGAATCGGTAACTAATCTTACTCCCGTTGCGAACTGTCAACTGCACTTGGCGGAGGCGAGGAATGTCACGGATGCGGGGCCCCAGTTGCAACAGTCTCACACAATCCCTTCACGTGTGCATACTAATCACTAATTCAACATGACTGAGTGTTACACAAGGTGCCTTGACAACTCAGCAAGGAAAAACCCATGTCACCTTGAGCATCCAGACCTTTTCAGAAGTATTCCAAGAACGTAAGCGATCAGATAACGAAAAACAACCCTAGGATAATCCCGTTGCATATCCCACTGACTCATGCAGTCAAAAACCGAACCCCTGCTCCGACAATGTCGTATAGCGAGTGTCACTAACCTGAATCGTCTCGCTCCAAAAAGTTCCCACTCTGGCAGCCCTAAAGGCCAGAAGCCGCCATCCCTGTAACTTGGCAGCTTGTATAGTCAAAGCCACGGTCATGATGAGATTACCTGGGGGATTCACTCCGTACTGTGTAACCTCTTGTCTTAAAATAACATTCTCAGCCTTTTTTCTTGTGTACCTCTCTTAGACTTGCTAGATTGGACCCCAACTAGCGGTTAATTAGCTTGCAGCCTGAAACTCCCCGGGTTAAATAGGAAGCTGTCTTACATAAATGTTAAATAGCACTCTTCCCTTCTTGTCCGTACCAAGACTCTGTCTCTCCCTTTTTCGTCTTGATACAACATCTACATCTCAATCCACATTGCCAGGAGAATATTCTATTTCACTGCACCTACGACATCTCACATCGGGAGTTATACTCATCATCTGCACGCCACCATGAGTCCCTCATGCAGATCTATCAAACCTCGTTTCACATCACTTTCGCCAAGCCCTGAGATTGCAGAAGGCTTGAAAAAGGCTGATAGAGCCTGTGAAAAGTGCACACGCACCAAGAAGAAATGCGACAAATCGTTGCCCGGTTGTTCGCGCTGTAAACGGTGTGTAGAATTCTGTTTAGTTCCAAGAGCTGTTCTCAGTTAATTTGTTACTGTAACTAACTCGCCAGACTCAGGAACAAATGCTGTTATGACTATGTCTATACTCCCTCAGTCACAACTGTCATAAGACCGGAGAATATCACAAAATCTCCGCCGCACATACCGGGGACGCTCAAGCCATACCTGGATATTTCCAGCTCTATGATGTTGAGCCTACTTTCTTCGCGAAACTCCATCCCTAGTTACTCTGTTCAACACTATTTGGAGACTATAAATCCCTACCTTACTATAGTCCATCCGGAACTCTTTGCTCTACGCACCAATATTACCGTGTCTGACTCGTTTTCAGATCAAGAGCTCCAAGACCCTGCGACTACACTTCTGGTTGTATGCATGCAACTGTTTTCGGAGAACGGAGATTCAGGTGTCAAAGGAGGAGAGAATGCTGATAAGGTGGTCTATCGGTCTGCCAAGCAAATTTTGAGTGTCTTACGAGCCATTGAAAGCCCAAGTATCGAGCTTATCCAGTGTTCTATCCTCCTCGCATTCTACGAGTATACCCATGAGGATCTTGGGCGTGCCTACGTTAGTATTGGAGACGCTAATACTATGGCTTCAATTTTACACGTGGGACCCGGGAAGTACCATGAGGATGAGCGGGAAGCTATAGTACCGTATGAGGAAGAAGAAAGGCGCTGCGTTTACTGGAGTCTTTTTGTGCTCGATCGACTAGTCCAAACGGACTATTCTCTTCTTCATATGCCGCACCAGATACCACCTGCAGTCGTATCTCCTCCGGCCGCCGATGACCTTCTACCGACGAATCATTTACTCTGGTACGATGAGGGTCAGTCGCCTTACTATATCACTCAACGTTATCCTGCAGATACAGATTTCTCTGTACCTGTCGGGCCTTTCCAGAGGAACTGTCAATATGCCATGCTATATACTGGGATATCCCCCCCTCAATCTCCTGCAGGTCCAACGGCGTTTGAGTTAGGAAGCCATACTGTCACCTCGGCCTCGGTGTTGCCTCTTAGTATTTTAGACCTCTAGGCGATGTCTGGTTCGCGAACTTATTTGTTATATCATGAGTTTGTGTCATTTTCGTTGTGTTATGGTTCGTCGCCAGGAGTCATTGTTCCTCTAGGGAAACCATCTTAAATTACACTGGCCCAGCGCCATTTTGCAAAGCCCAAGCAACTCCGTTCACCATCCCCGAGCCTTCATGACGACCAAATCCGAGGATGAATTGTTCCCATGTGAACCAATCAATGAACTCCCGAACCACAAACTCTTGGCGTGCAGAAGGTAGAAACTCAAGCGTGTCTCCAGCAAAGTGAGTAAATCGATGGTGCTGTGACGAGACATTATTGATAAGCATGATCAGGCTCTCGGTTGTGTTATGCCTGATATCTAGCGTCATCTTCAAGCCTGAATTGACGTACTTGCCCACATATTCCTCAAGATTCATATTGAACTGTTCTTTGCTTCTCGCCTCATTTTGAAAATACTCAAAGTCTGCTGCTAGATGGGCATATCTCTCATGCTCCGTCTTATCCCTCTGCTTTGAAGCCTCAGCGAAGTCGATCGGCGGTTGAAGGTCAAACATTGCCTGAGCAATAGCTTGTGCACACCAGTCTGGTCCATCTCCCAAGCGATGGGAATTACCCAACACCACTATCGCCGATCTCGTCTCCGGAAATAGATAGAAAGCTGTAGGGTATCCCGACATACCGCCATTATGGTACAAAACAAGTCTTGGTCTTGACGTTCGACCAATAACGTGTTCTCTTTGCGGACCATTGAGAGAAAGTGTTCCGAGCTCTGTCGATGGAATCATCGCGCGAGCAAACCCAAGACCGTATATGCTCTCGCCGATAGAAGATGCTGCAATGTTACTCTTATGTGAAGTGATTGTCGGTACCTCTTGAGGACCGAAGGCTCGTTGTGAATCGCTTCGAGGAGGGCTTTGGCCCATTTCATCATGTCTGATACATTAGACCAGACACCTCCAGCTGGTCCCATAAGAGTATTTTCAGCGGCTGTATCAACTGGCTTTTGCCTATGTAGCGAGTAGTCATCTGGTAGCTTCGCTCGGTTTGTGACAGTTCGATGCATTCCAAGAGGCTCCAAAATCATCTCCTTAAGAAAGTCGTACCATGGCAGACGTGACTGTTTCTCAATGACTGAGCCAGTCACGGCGTACATGTAGTTGTTGTAATGAAAGCCACTTCGTAGGTCGTGAACTGGAGGGAGATGGCTTACAACCTCGAGCAAGTCTTCCTTGTCAAGGATATAATCACATTCTACACCCAGCCATGTAAGGTCCATGTGCGCTAACCCAGTATTATGCGAGAGAGTATCTTGAATAGTCGCTCTTTCACCGATGACAGGATCCACGATACTGCGGAACGGGATGTAACTTTACAACGGCTTGGTCCACTCGACCTTTCCTTCGTCGACAAGAATACCGCAGCACGCAACGGTAAAAGCTTTCGTAACTGAGCACAGGATGAAATTCGTCTCAGATTCAGCTGGCGCCTGTGACTCCACGTCACGAAACCCACGACTTCGGGTGAAGATTACTTCTCCGTGATGAAGGACGCCGACACTGATGGAAGCTGAGCGAGTGTTGGCCTGAATTTGATCGAGGACGGGACACAAAGCCTTGATTCTGAGGCGGGGTAAGTAACACCATGCGGGTAATGGGGCGCTCTGCGTGTCCTACCTAGATCGCACAGCCTCTGCTGATTCTGCGTCTGCGTCCATGGTAGCTCTACTGTCAGGTACGGGACCCAACTGTTTCCACAAGAACTTTGAGCAAAGAAATTACCAACTCAATTACTATTCTGAAATCTAATCAGATGCTCTCGGATAATGTCGGTCGGACTTGGGATATGCTTTTGTCGTCAGCGCCACGGCATATAGTCGATATTGACCCCTCAAATCTATATCATCCTTCTCTCAGCTAACTAACCGTATGCTTTGGTATCTGTCGTGCGACTTTGATTCCTTGATCTGTTTCTTCGCTTCTATTATTTGCTTCGGGATCTGGTTGTTTTGAAGCATGGCCTCAAGTGAGATGGTTTTGTATCGCTCCGAGATCTCCTTACGAGTCGCGGCCCTCAAGACAGCGGAGTCTTTGTGAACCCATGTAGGTGTAGTATGCATATGCACTGAACGAGCGTTGCGAAAGAGAGAGCTGTTAAAGACGATGGCAGTATGCAGTTGGCGGGCAAGGGCGAGAGCTGCAGATAGGCCGACGGGACCTGCGCCGATGATGAGGACGTCAACGAGGGGCATTTTTGCTAAGTTTTTGGCTTTGGAAGTGAAGTAGTTGGGTATGGCGTTGGTGATGAGTCTGTGTAGGAATGACATGAGAGAGAAAGAAGAGACTTCTATGTGATTACACATTCTATTCTACAAGGAATGCCATAAGAATAAATCGTTCCCTTTTCATTATATAGATCACCCCAAGGATCTAGGCTAACGCCGTAATAGCATCTCGAAAAGCGTTGATATTGGCCGCCATTGGAAGTGTTGTAGTGGGGCTGGGCCACTTTTGCTGTCACCGGCCCAACATCCCACAGTAAGATGGAACTGGCCGAAAACAGAGCATGGTGGGAACGGCGGATACCCAGAGTGAGGCAAAACCCTCCGAGGATGGTTTCCCATTGGTTTTCTCAGTTGCTGACCAGTGACGCGCTCGCTCTCGCACTCGGACTAACTGTTCTGAACCTCTGTCAACTTCCCTCTCGCCTCTTGGCACCCCAATTGCTCTCTGTCATTGCCGTGCAGCCAGAACGTTGATCTATCCTTTCTTCATCCGATCCCCCACTACCCCAAGACTCAGACCGGGTTCTTTGTTACCATGTATACAACCATGGGCACCTCGACGATCTATCCGTCGCAACGGCGGCTGTCCTGCGATGTCTGCCGGCGGCTCAAGACGAGATGTCTACGGATCAAGCAAAACGACCCAAAATGTGCTCGGTGCACTATGCTCGACAGGAATTGCAGTATTAGCCGGCCTAAAAAGGTCGGGAGACCGAGGAAGTTGGACTTAGCGCGCGCAGGCAAAGAGTCGACTGAGCAGCCCCGAGCGAAACCAGTTCGCTCGCAGAAGAAAAAGACGACTTCCAAGAACCAACAGAGCGTCCCAACCTTTACGACCGTGTCGCCAGAATCATTTTCCTAGAGAGCATGATGTTTTCACCAATAACTACTTCGACATATACCAACAACCACCATTTCTATAGCGGCGCCACGGGTTTAAACCACCGCTATCTTTGCTCTCGAGTCATCGTGGCCAACCCCTTCCACCGCTGAACTGCAGACTTACTCAGTCCCTGAGCGATTACCGTCAAAGATCTCAAGTTGCTTCAAGCGCAGCTCTGCCTTCGCCGACTACGACTGGAATCTAGACTACAACGATGTTTTAAAGACGAAGTCTAGACAGCTCGGCCTCACTGACACATGCTCAGACCCAGCACGCCTAGTTATGCCGAAGTTGGGCTCGCCCATGGGTAATATCGAGCTATCCGACGCCTTATCTAAGCTGTCCAAGCACAACAACGACTTACACATCCGCTTGGCAGCCATCGAGTCGCATCGGTCCTTTACAACCCTGAGCAGCATCCTCTTCCGCAAGAGTAATCTCACGCTTGGAGAGTTCACCTTGAGCTCGACACAGGATCTCTTTCTGGTACTGTCGCGGCGTCTCAACAACCGACGGTGCCATGCACCGCTTGAAAGTGCCCACATGCTCGATATCGTGAACCTGCCGGGTCTGGATGGCCAGTCTTCGTCACCGCATTCCTATGGATGTGGATCCAATGGACCAAGTCCCAATCTTGCACTCCCCTTTCCATCCGCCTCTCAGCCATTGTTGGCTCCTCTTGTATTAACCATCACAGCCGTCTTCACCCAGCTCGTATCCCTCCATGAGGTTCTCCTCAAACACATCACCCTCTGGCTCACTGGTGAGCCCTTCAGGCCCATCTCGGGACTCCAATTTGGCGAGGCCTCACCACAAGATCTCTGCGTGTAGGGAATTCGTTATTCTACCGCCTCCCTCAGTTTCCTGGAGAGAATCGAACAAATTCTGGACATCACCGGGATGCTCGAGTGGGGTGGGCCGAGCTTGCTGTCAATGCAGCAGATCGATGTGCTCTAGAGCATGCTGGACGGTGGCGAGGGCATTGCTCCAGATCATGATTTTATGCGGCCGGTGTATGTGAAGAGGTCACTCTGGAAGGCATTGTCAGTCATGAGTCGGGTCGTGCCTCCGTAAAGTGGCTCCGTTAGGCGAGACGAGACAAAACCATTGTAATACATATTATGTATAATAGACAAAGGAATAACAATACCAACAAGAACTAGATTAAGAGGTGAAAATACTTCTCAAGTGCGCCTTGATAAACTGCACAAGTTGATAATCGCAGATAGTACAGACCATAAGCGCGCGGTGAAAGTTTACTATACGAAGATTATGATGGGGATTTTTGACTATGGGCGGGTTGGTCAGTCTTATGATTCCCTGAGACATGTTCAGAGAGAGGTTGGTGACTTCAAATACATTTCCTGGGGGGTTTCGGGCTTTTCTTATGGCCGTCCTGTCATTATCTAGAGCTTGATCAGTATTCGACCCAGCGTCCCCATTAGATATGAGTTCGTAGTCCTCTGATGATATTCCACGGGATCAGACGCCATTTTGCCGTTCATTCTTTTCTCAGCAGATTTTAAGGCTTTTTTTTTTTTGCATGACTAGACAGTGATATACATGCCATTAAATAGCGTGGAGAGTTTAAGCATGAAAGCACAAGGAATTGATCCAACCTTATACAAACTACCGGGATCTCTCAAGACTCTATTGGCCACAGCTGGTCATCGCGAGCATAACTGGAGCTTACTATTCCGTACGTAGTATAGCGCTACTGCCTTCGGCAGTTAGTGGAGGCCTCTCAGAAATGGGGCCACCCACGTGCCCTATAAGGCTCAGTGGGCGCACCCCTGTTAGCTCATCCAACCTGTTCTGGCGAAGTCCCTACGACTGCAGCTTCGTTGCACCTTCGTTGCACCGAGACCCATGAGCCGCCTTCGGCATTCACTGAATTCGCCTGATCTTGTCGACAGCGTGGGCTTGAGCGTCTATAGTTTGAGTTTGCGTCAAGATGCCGAGAGCCGGTCCCGGAGATCCGGATACCACTGGTCCAGCGGTGAACTATCGAAAGTGGCACATGCTATCTCTTGCCAAGTGATTGCTGCTGATACATTTGTTGCATTCGAGTCCCAACCGTTCTCGGAGTTCTGCAGCTGAATAACTGCGGATATCAATTTCCAAAAGAAACCAACAATGCATTAAGAATCTTACGTGGCCTGCAGTCTCACGAGTCACGAACGCCACCTCTTAGCATCTTCTCCTATCAATCACTGTCTCACTCACAGTCAATCAATTAGCGCCCAGGCGTACGTCTCTACTCAGCTTTTTCACCAAAGTCCCAGGGCTGATCTTGTCATACCAATAAATTGGCTTGGCGTTCTCACATCAGATTTTAAAGGGGCTCTATTCCGTAGCGAGGCCCCAACTGTGCAACCAACCTCGTAATGCTAGCCCTGTAATTGGAGCACTTCTCAATTGCGGCTTACCATCGTTGAAAACATCTAACCTCTTTAGGGGTAGCCAGCAAAAGCGTTGAATTAATTGTCTCAGTCTGTTATCTCCGCGTTGACTCTCTTTAAAAATGCCCCACGCCCGCTTTGACTGTGACAAGCTGGGTGTGTTCACTTTATTCCATTTTTCTGAGAGAAATTGCAGACATGTCGTTGCTTGACGCTCTAGACTCGTCGTCCACGAGGGTCTTGTTAGGATGTCTTTTATTAGCAGGCATCATGTACACCCTCTACCGCTCAATGCTACCCCGTCCCTTAGCGGACATCCCCTATAACGTCTCCGCGACCAATCGTATCCTGGGCGATCTCCCAGACGTCAAGGCATTCGGGAGCTTGACCGACTGGCTAGCGACGCAGGCTATTCAACACCAATCACCGCTATTCCAAGCTTTTATCCGCCCTTTTGGGAAGCCGTGGGTTGTTGTCGCGGATCATTATGAGGCCGCTGAGATTTGCACGCATCGGGTGAAGGAGTTTGATAGAGGGACCTCGAGCACTGCTGTTTTTAATTGTGTTGTGCCCGGGGCGCATATCACGCTTACGAGTTCGGATCCGCAGTTCAGGAAGAATAAGGAGCTTGTGAGAAATTTGATGACGCCGTCGTTTTTGTCAGAGGTGAGATGGTTCTTCTGGAGGTAGTGATTCATACTGACTTGGTTGAAGGTATCTGCGCCCGAAATTTATGACAAGTTTTCTCGGCTGGTTCAGCTCTGGGGTATGAAGACCGAGCACGCCAATGGTCAATTCTTCTCGGCCTCAAAGGATGTGCACAATGCCGCCCTTGACATCATCGTATGCGCAGCTTTTGGCCTGGACACTCAGCATACCCAACTTGTCAAAGAAATCCAAGAGCTCACTCCAGACAGCGACACTACATCAACAAAGATCAAAGGCGAAGTTGTGTTCAAAGAACTCCCTCTCAATGAAGAGCTCAACGCCTTAGCTACTGTCGCCGAGAGCGTCGCCAAAATCATCAAGACGCCTTCTCCGCCGCTATTCCATTGGATGTATCGAACCTTTTCGACGACCTTGAAGAACGCTTTTGTCCTTACCAAGCAATTACAGGATAGAGAGATCGCTAATGGTATCAAGAGAAGAGCCAATGGAGAAGCTATGAAATGTGCGCTCGATGAGATCTCGGTTCGAGAAGAGGCACTGGCAAAGAAAGAGGGGAGAGAGCCTGACTACTACTCTCAGGTGATTACCAGTGAAGTGAGTCCCCACGTCGCTGAATTTGACGCATTATACTGATCTTCTCATAGATGATGACCTACCTCATTGGCGGTCATGAAACGACATCATCAGCTGTGCGATGGGGCTTGAGCTACCTCAGCGCCGAGCAAAGAGCCCAATCCGAACTTCGCAACGCGCTTCAACAAGCTTATCCTCAAGCCAAATCCGAGCGACGTGCCCCTTCAATCACAGAAATCATCCAAACTCGTGTTCCTTACCTCGATGCAGTCGTCGAAGAGATTCTTCGCTTGTCGTATCCTTTTGGCATGACTCTACGAGAAGTCCAAGTTGACACACAGATTTTGGGTGCACGCGTACCAAAAGGCACAACAGTTGTCTTCTTATCAAATGGCCCAAGCATATTATCACCTCCAATCGATTTCGACGAGTCAAGAAGTAGTGAATGGGTCAAATCTCGCAAACCAAAGCCTTTGGAGAAGGATTATGACTACTCGAGTTTCAAGCCTGAGAGATGGCTCAAGACGACCGCTGGTCCAGATGGGAAAGAGGACGCGAGCTTTGACTCTACAGCGTTCCCGATTCAGGCTTTTGGATTGGGTCCGAGAGGTTGCTTCGGGAGGAGGATGTCGTACCTCGAGATGAAGATGTTCTTCACTCTCGTTATCTGGACGTTTGAATTGTTACCGTTGCCAGCGGATGTTGCGAGACCTAAACCTGTGTCGTCGTTGACTAGAAACCCTGATCAAGTGTTTATCAAGCCGCGAAAAGTAGTGTTGTAGGGGGAAAGCTAGAATGATATAAATAGATATACAATAGATGCTATGCCGATGCAGCGCTTTATGCTTCTAGAACATTCCGATGCAGACCCATAAACCAGTGCTGATGTCGAATCAACTGATAGAACTCCCAAACGCCGTCATCTCGATGTCCCCGTCTCACTTACACTCCCAAATTTCCTATCAAGCTTCGCCGGACTGGGCTCACTCAGCAAGCCTCCTGTATCATGCAGCACCAAATCATCCGGCCCCACCAAAGTAGTACCATCAGTCCGCGACATATTAATAGTCGCAAGAGATCTTTGCACAAATATTCCCTCTGTGCTGCTGCTTGAACCTTGGGGTAGAATGTTCCAGGACCTTGCTCGTGCTGCGATGGCGCGGAAGATTGGTTGCATGTGAGGCATGCAGGCTACCAAGATGCCTACGCCGCTTTCGATATTGGACCATACGACGAAGCCTTGTGCATCGGCTGTTGTTTTGATAGTTAGATCAAGGTGGTTGGCGAGAATGGGAAGTACCTACATGATGCGTTCAAGGTTCTTGTGAAGTCAAGTAAATAAGGGATGCGTATACAACTGGCTGCAATAAGGCTAGGCAGGTGTTAGAAAAGGTCGCAATGGGCTATCAGTATGCTTACAAGATGCCAACGCCGAATATCACCATAACACCGGCCTTCTTCTTCGGCTGAAGGCCCAAAGAATACAACTGCGTCAACGGCAGCGCAAACATCCAGATATCAAGAGCAATATTGACGCCAGCGTGAAAAAAGATGATTGCTGGGATATTAAGTGTCTTGCCGCGAGGTGGATAGTCTTTCCATCCATCCCAAAGCAAGTGAATGGGTTGTCGCTGCAGTGCGCCGCATATCGTGACGATGACTGTCGTGACAATGTTGAATGCGATGGTGTACTTGATGATCAATCTGAACTTTGGATCGGGGAATGTTCGGAGGAAGAAATAGAGTATTGAGAGTTTGATGAGGCAGAGACTTAGGACGTAGGCGTATTGAACGACGAGAAGGTACTATACTTGTTAGCCGACTTTGATATGTAAGTGTAGAACTTACGATGTGGAATGTCGTGATAGTACTGTCGTCAAGCGTCCAGATATTCCGCCCTAGGCCTGCGAATGTCACTGTACAGAATCAGCAATCAGCGGATTGTGCAGTTGGCCGTTTCAGAACTCACTCAGGCCCATGATAATGCATTGAACTCCGGTAAAGATCTAGCAGGGTTAGTGAACGGGCATAACACATGATCAAGTTCCCTACCGACGCCGCGATGATAAGATAATCGTCAGCACCCCATTGTGAAAAGCGATACGATTTGGTGACAGTTCGAAGAAGGATGGAAAACACAGCTATCCCGAGAATCGTGTAGTTTATCCCCCTAATGTTGTGATCGTTGTCAAGCTCTGGTCTGCCGCAGTTTGTTTGAGAAAGTTTGAGAAAGTCTGTCAGCTAATTGTGAGTAGCTTGACCCTTGTAAAGCCGATCCTGATGTTTCCTACCCAATAAGTCTCGTACCGGGCATGATGTGTGGATACAGCTAGCTACCGTATTGCTGAGTTTATGATCGTAGCATATTCGTTCTTTGTTGGCCGTCGAGAATGTCGGCCTATCGACGAATCTAGAGAAACATGTGATCTACAACTGATTAATAAATCCATAGCGCGAGACAAGATGGGGTATACGCACGGCACATTGCGACGCGTCCTCTAAGTTCTGAGCAGTAGTCGGTGAGCTAGCGCCGACATACGGAAATATACACGGTAAAATGAGAATAAACGAGCGTAAGATCGCGAATAGCTTCATGGTGGTCTACCACGGAAGCGAAACATCGAGCACCCCAAGAACTTTAAACCCCGAGGTATAACGGGGTAGACTTGTCTCATTAAGAATTCAGGGGCACGGACTAAGGTGTTTTGCTTTGTCGACGCTAATTCAAGCATACCATGTCCATTGGTTTGGATTAGACGAGATCTTCCAATGTGCCGCCAATGAGGATGCTCATCACACCGAAAGGAGCTAGCGGGAGGGATCTTCATGGGATATGCTTATGCATTCCAGGGTTTACAGATTAGGCTTATTTTTGCTACGCTTTTGACGGGGAGATTGGCGGGGGGTTCTTGGCAGGGCCTGATTTGGCGTTTGGCTTGTCTGTTGGTGGTGAGTATGAGTCTTGGCTGCGGCACTGTTGCCGGCAGGGCGAGTCAGTGAGAAGACTTGCAAGAGATATGATCTTATCGATACCTGGAGCATTTGGATATATCGCTATCCGGCTGTTTGTGCGACTTGCACTAAGGCGTCTTTACAGCTGCGCCGGGTATTGAAGACCTTGCCGGGGGACGTGAATTAGCAGAGTCGGAGTAAAGTCTGGGGAAGTTGATTGAGGTTGACGCCTTCAGTGGCTGACGGACATGCCGGATATTAGCTGGAGGCTGAACTTTCTTGTTCGTGGAATGAAGGCTTTGCGCATCATTCATGTCCGGTGATCCACATCATTTCCGGGTACGATAAGGCGGGTTCGAGATCTGGCAACTGTCTCGATCCGGCATGGCGCTCAGTCTGGAAGCATTCACTTTACGGAGGGCTGCAGATGACACGTAGAGGCTTTGTGGCATGATATCTGAGATTTGAAAAAGAATTTCGATGCCTGTTGGTAGTCAGGGTGATCAAAAATGAAAGAATGCCGGTTTGTGAGCAAACAGACACTTGCTGCAGAATGCTTTAGTCAAATAGCCACGGAACGAAGCACAAGCTAACGTTCGAATAGGCTATGTGGGTGTTGTGTGGTATGTTATTATTGAAAGGATATTTAATGATGAATATTTTGCGCAGCGAATTGGCCTTGGTCTATATGCCGAGATAAAAGATCCCAGGTCTAGGGTAAGCAGCATGGATGAGAAGCATTAGATAAGCGGGAAATTCGCAACGTCAGCGGGAAATGAGAAGTGGGGACACTTGACGATCCAATCAAATTGAACAAAAGCTGCCAAGTCTTGACGAACTGGAGCTGCTAACATCAAATTTGTCTGAGCAATCGATAGGTAATTATGGAAACGGTTCCGAACATGTGGAGTTTCAGATCTATATAACTCTTGCCTTTCCGGACCTCGGCATTCCGTCGAGTCCGAAATTTGGTCGGTATTTATTAGAGGTGTCTCCCCTTTTCAGCACCATAACATCTTTTGGCCAACCTGGCAAAACCCACCAATCATGTCTAGGATATCGCCTCTTTTCCGCCAACGGCTAAGCCTTGTCGCCAAAATAGCTGCTGGTGTCTCAATCACCGGCGCAACAAGCTTTCACATCGTCACAAGAAAATGCTACTTTGAGCCATTTGGACCGGAGAATGGACGGTCGTTGTATGATCATCCGCTGCTGAAGCAGATTAATCCTTGGAATAAACCGGGTTCAACCGACTCGTGCGTGAGGGAGGTACCGTTCGACAAGCTGGATAAGGTGCTTTTGGAGGATGCAAAGAAGGGAGGAACAAAGTTGGTTGAGAGATTCATTGCGGGAATGTGGGGAGGTTTCGGTAAGGGCCATGAAAATTGGTCTTTCAGCTGTAGTGCTGATAATGAACAGGGTACGGTATACAGAGGAGGATCATGACATTCTTCAAGAACGAGGCGAACAAGAACGACTTGTGGGAGAAGCAAGATCTTCTGTCATCTACCTATGAACCAGGTACGATATTCTCTATCTTGTTGTTCCGTCTTCTGACACGCAACAGGCACATATTTCACTAACCATTTCGTTGTTCTATCAAAAACACCAACGTGTATCACAATGAGAGGCTGCTTTGATCCCCACCAGTCACCTCCTTCACCGATGGACGTTGACAACCTCGTTGAGATTCGCGCAGAACTCGATGACGCAAAGCAAGTCGCCGTTCTCAAACTCCAGGTCATCACCTTCGATGGAAGGAAAGAAGCGAGTGACAAGGAGGACCCTTTTGGTGGGGTTGGGGGATGGCTTCACAGACGATATTCTACGTTGCTTGTGGAATCAGGAGCCAGGAACTGCTTGGAATGAGCACGCCGAGAGACACGTCATATCAAAACGAAATCTCTTGATACTGCACTCCGGATTTCGGGCAGGGTTTAGATCCCCTCCAGCCCGATTCAAATCAGAGCCCTTCGTCATATTGGCTCCACTCAGGCCATAATAAATATGTACAATATTCAGCCATACCGCTCTTAGCTATAGCTCAAATCTTATCTAAGTAACCTCCTGACGGCTGTTACCGCTCCCACCATCGTTTATCGATAGCATCGACCGGCACTGCAGAATCTCGCAGTATTCTTGCAGCACTTCTTCGTGCGACAGCAGAAGTTCCCGATTGAGCACTTTCGGGGGAACTTGGTGGGGCAGACTTTGGCAGCGAGTTGGAGAGCCTCGCCGTGCGAGAGGCTGTAGCCGCCTTCCCCCAAGGTAGCGAGGTCTGGGAGACCCTCGGCAGTGCTGGTTGCGGGGCCAGCGGCGGCGAGGGGGATGAGGAGGAGGAGAGTGGTGGCGAACTTCATGATAAAGCACTCCGCAGCTGTCTTAGTGCTAAACACGCACAGAGAAGATGAGGTCAGGCAGCTTGTCGAGTGAGCGGGTATTGCTAGCGGAACTCGCGGTCCTTTATACTTATCCGATTGACCAAGAAACTGTATTTGGGTGAGACTGCACCGCTACTAGTTGCAGATTACCATCACAAGGCATGCATCGACTTATCCATCGCGGTCTCGACAGTCGTGCCTCTCGCACTCCTAGCTCGAAGCGGTATGGTGATTTACACGACGTTACGTCAAGGGACATAAGGCTGGTTTCCAATAAGGACTTGGACCACCTTACGATAAAAGCTGAAAGTTAGCTTCGTCTGACTACAGCTCCTAGCTTGCCTAGTTGGCAGTTTGCAGGGTTTCGAATGGCACAATGGGGCTAATTGATACCTGAAGCTTTTCTTGTTTAGATCCTTCGGTGATCTTGGACATGAGGAGAAGCCTCGAACGGTCTATGGGCTTTTATTGGTTGGATGGAGGTATACGATGAGGTAATAGATGGAAAGCTTAAAGTGAAGCTTCTCCGCAAATCACGATCCGATCCGAATAAGAAATGAGCGGTGTTTGTTTGAGGCAAAGTGCCTATGCACGACACGGTCTGTGATGAAGGTAAGGAGAGTGTTGTGTTATGGCTGCATGACGATCTCGTCAGCTCGTTGACGCGTTGACCTCGTCGCTACAATAATGTCCCTGTTCTTTGTTCTCTGGAGGACGATGACTCAGCAAAAACCAACCCTTTCGCATTTGCGATGCGACAGAAGTCTTCATTCTTCTTCGACACTGACAGGGAGAAAGCTATTAATATAAAATTTCCGATGCTTTCTCTCGACTCGGCTATCATTTTTGAGGCTGGAGGTAAGCGATATGCCACAACAGAAGCCATTCCTGTACGCTCGTCCTTCCGGTTCCACATGGGCTTTACATCCGACTGATTGATCTATGGAGCCAGTAAACAAAAGAATGAGAAGGAGAGGGGAGCAAAGGACAGAAAATGCATCAAAATGCCTTCTATTGGGTGCAAGGGCGGAATCAGGACGTTGTACCTCAACGTTGAAAAAGAAAAGTGACAGACATTGCTGAGGTTTATGGTCTTGACTAGAGAGAGACTCAGCTACCGGCATGCAAGGAATATACTTTGTACCCTAGACAATCTTGGTTATAACCCCAAGTCAAACAACCAAATAAATCTAACGGCTCTACGCAGTACCTCAAGCCATCCATAGCTTCCATCACCGCAACAATGTTCACTTTGTAGCTCTACTACTGTGGAAAGAGTTTTGGCCCCCAGTCCAAGAAAACTTCTCCTCTCCAAAATTCACCTTAACTATGCATCCGGCATCGTGGTGACCAATGCAGGGATATAATTTCCGGTAGATCACTGGTTTGTTGTGACGTTCCACTATTAGGGTGTTAGCCACTGTGGTTGCAACATCGTCTTCCACCAGACTAGACTTACCCACTACCATTCCATTGAGCGTGAAGAAATACATCCCCTCGGAGTAGTTGATACCGCATCCAACTGTGTTTCCGATCCCAAATGTTCGCTTTGAGTCATGCACCCCGTAATTGGAATTCTCGTATATCTCGCCATTGTCACCGTGGTATCCAACTGACCACGCATTCCAACCAACATGAGAATATTGCTGATTACAAAACTCCCCTATGAAACCGACGGAAATGGCCAGGTTGGAATATTCATCGTCTTTGGTCGGGGAATCATCTGAATTGCTTGCAGTCTGGTCTTCGGGTTTTCGAATAGTTATTTCAAAGTAGCAATTGCGAGTCCGCAATGGAAAAGGGAAGTCGGCTCGGACGGACAACGGTTCAAGTGCGTATGCAAAGGAGACTAAGATTGAATTCGTATCAGCTTCAAAGATTGTCCATGATTTGAATTCTAGAACGCCATATCAATGGTGGTATCTTACCTTCTGCCTTGGACAAAAATAGGGCTCGATTTGGGGCCATCGTATTAGAGGCACGCCACAGCTCTGGAAAGGTGAGTGACTTTGGTGTTTTTGTTTGCCGCGCTATGGCCTTATCATCCCATGCGTATTGGCTGGAGAGACGAGGTGCCGCCTGATAAAGGAAATGATCCATGTTCCATCCGTCCCGATCTGTTTCATCTGGGGATATACCTTCTTTGAGCGGCATAAGCTCCCGTAGTAGATCCTCAGAAAGCTCAGTGGAAATTCGGAGTTCTTTGAACTTCAAATTCTGAACTATGTTTGAGTGAGCAGATAGATAATTCAGGCAAGCTGTGAAGAACTTTTCTGCTACCAGGCGACCAGAAAAGGTGGCAAGCTCAAAGGCTGATAATTTGCCTTGCTGAGATGGAGAGAAAGGGTTCAGCTGTAGTTCCACCAGCTTGACAGCCACTAGAGTCTGTTCATCGTCGTCATCTTCGAGATCCCACATGTTGATGACCGCCTCGACGGCATTGCGGCCTTCTGATAGCTCCATCAAAAGACTAGGATCTTTAGAGACGATGAGAGTAATCATATCGGGTTGCTCTCGTTCGAATACCTCAAGGTCTTGGTTCCAAGCAATATCAATCGGTTTGTTGAGAACAGCATGCCAGTATGCCGAGACTAATTCTTCCTTATCCCATGACATCGAGTTCATGACAATCGACAACATCTTCGTAGAAGAAAAAATGACGGCAATAGTTAAACATGAATACCCGTTGATCGTTTTGACTGATAGGTCTGCACCTTGATCAATCAGAATAGGTACCATGTCCACCTGATTCGTTATGATAGCTATATGAAGAGAAGTCAAACCTTCAATGTCCTGATGGTTCAGATCGAGGCCGTTACAATGTTCCAGGAGATTGCGAGACACGATTTCATGCTTGTTAGTCAACGCGGCAGCCAGGGGTGTGCAGCCTTTTGCATTGAAGAGGTTAGGGTCAGCACCATGCTCAAGAAGGACTTTGACAACATCCCAGTTCCCCCAAGACGCCGCATAATAGATTACAGACTGCTCATCTTCAGCTCTGGCGTCAAGCTTGGGGTCCTTTGTTCTCTCCAAAAGAAAGTTTATCTTATCAATGTTGTCTGCGGCTGCGTGGAATGGCGTCCAGTTGTCATGCGTTCTCACGTCCAGCTCAGCACCTGCTTCCAGGAGCTTTTTGGTTCCATCCAGCTGTCCATCATAAATGGAAGTGAAGAGCGGGGTGTCGCCATTTACACCAGGCTTATTAACGTCAGCGCCAGCCTGGAGCAAGATATCAATGATTTCTAGGTAGTCATTCGCGGCAGCTATGACGAGTGGGGTATCGACCAAGGTGTCTGCTCTATCAACATCAGCACCGGAATCTAGAAGCCTTTGCACAATGTGTGCTTGGCCAGCTTTTGTTGCGTCGAAAAGAGGCGTTGTCCCGTCCGCGCTGAGCTGGTTAACATCGAATCCATATTCAATGAGCAAGGTGACTATGTCAAGACTCTCGTTGCCTGCTGCAAGGTGAAGCAATGTCTTTCCATCATTGTTCGTTGCCCCGACAAGACTTTCGACCATATCCCTAAGGAATCTTAGTGCAATCAGCGATTGTTCTTCGATAGCCTTTGAGAGGATCTTCCATCTGACTGTCTCAGATATGCTGTCCTTGAGGGAAACTGTGTATAGTTCTTGTAGTAGTTCAGTGTCATTATGCTTAAGGGCAAGTGACAGAGGCAGTTCCCCATCACTATCGTAGGAGTCGATTGCGGCACCATGCTTCACGAGAAGTCTGACCGACTCTAGTGAATTTTGGTCCGCTGCTTTGTGAAGAGGAGTTTGCATGAGAATATCTGCTGAATCAGGTTCGGCACCTGCTCCGAGGAGCTCTAGGATAGTTTCGGAACTCAGCACAGAAAGGTGAAGTGGGGATTCGCCTCTTTGTGACCGGGCATTATAATTAGCTCCTGATCTTAAGAGTAACGATGCAACTCGATCATTGCCTTTCATGCATGCCCAATGAAGTGGTGAGTACCGCTGTGAGTCAAGTGCGTTGGTATTGACGTGGTAGGAGGGCTCGAGGAGCGTCATGGCAATGTCGTAGTTGTTGTACTCAGCAGCATAGTGAAGAGCTATCTTCCGGTGGCGGTCTTCGAGATTGACATCAGCTTTGCCCTTCAGCAAGGCCTTAACAACTTCATTTCTGTTGTTAGAAGAAGCAATAGAAAGTGGGGTTTTGTGAGTTCCGTTCCTCCCATCGGGGTTGGCTCCCTTCTTCAAAAGATACTCCACTATAAGTAGCTGGCCAGCGCCGGCCGCGGCTTCAAGAAGGGAAGGGTCCAAGTTGGTGTCCTCGCTTAGAAGGGCTTTCAGGATTATCAAATGGCCTCCCTTGGCAGCCAAAATCTCAGGTGGTTCTTGTATGGAGCTACTTTGGCCAGGTTTTGTGGTAGAAGAATCTGAAGAGGAGCTCTCATGATCTTGGCCTTCCATACTCTCCTGAGAGTCAGTCTCTTCTACGCTATCCTCACTAATGGATTCCGCGGCATGGATGAGAATTTCTGCAACCTCAGTATGACCATTCTCAGCTGCTAAATGAAGCGGTGTTTTCGAGTAATCGTCAAATCCGTTCACTAGATCTGAGAGCTTGTTTGAAGAAAGTGCTGCGTGTATAAGTGAACTCGCGCATCTGGCATTACCAATCTGAGCTGCTAGATGTAATGGCGAATATCCGTGATTGTCTTTGATGTAAAGCGAATCTTCAAAAAGCGACACCAGGGTATCTGTAACTTGTGGACAACAAAGCACAGCGTGATGCAAGGATGTTCTACCGCTATCATCCACGATTGATAGATCAGCTCCCGAGCTAGCTAGGATTATCGAAGTTTCGATGTTGCCCGACTGGATTGCCGCCATGAGCGGAGTTTGTTGATGATCGTCTTCAGCATTGATCATGCGACGGCAATCGAGTTCTCTAGCCGGGCCGTCATCGGTATCTTCTCTAATAAGGAAGTCGATTATATCTGTGTGTCCTCCTATTGCTGCCACATGAAGTACTGTCTGACCTTTATCGTTTGTTTGACATGGATCATCGACTAGATCGACCAAAAGCTGAACCATACGCAAACAACCCAGGAACGCAGATCGGTGAAGTGGAAAGATCTTGGATGTCCTATCCTTCTCCCTAGTCAAAAGATCCTTCATTGCATCGATGTCGAACGAAGCAATCAGACAGTCTAGATAGTATTCAGAACTACTATCTATTAAGATAGCATTATACTTCATACTACCGCGTTGAGCTCTCACTGGCTTGCCATATGTCAGGGTACTGGTGTCTGTCGTCAGGAAAGGTAAAATCGATAAGAGTCCAACCTCGCGGGCCATTTCTGCTGGTGAAAAGTCGCTCTCCCTCTCTGACGCATCACCAGTTGTCTCGAACTCGAGCATCGGTGATGTATTTATGCAGCTCTTGAACTGTTCGTTGGTGGCATGGGCCAGCGAGTACAATTTAAACCAACGCCTAGATATAGTTGTGTTGTTCAAAAACTCAACTACTCTGTTCTGTAAGGAACCTTCCATATCTTCGGCCCGCAAGAAATGGGAAGGCCAAAATCGACAGGCGTAGTGTAAGAGTTCAAGAACGGGCTTTTTTGGACTTTGTCGGATGTATTTGTATGACATCTGAGATAAACAGTCATCCCAAGCTCCCGGCATCTCGTTAGCAAGGGCAATTTGAAGGTATTGTAGGCAATAAGTAGTAAGGCTCAAGTCGGTCTCGAGGTCGAGAATGGGGGGCTTATTGCTTTGGGACAGGATACCTCTTGCCAGGGAGCTGTTGATCTTCAAGTGACTGTTCTCAACTTGAATGAGGTCCTGTAGGTAAGCCCGAATGTCGCGCTCCAAGTACATAGAAAGACGTGACTCTACGTCCTGTAGACTGGATGACTTTGCATCTATCGCGGCAGCGACCATCATCTCTTCGATACGCAACGGTCGTAGCATAAGTAGCGTCCATGATATCACACGTATTGACCATGTTCGAACGTCCTCGGGATGGCCATTCACAACGCTGAGTCCCTGCTCATAGAATTTGCCTTCTGATTCAGGCGCAGCAGAGATACTGCGCTGGATTGATTCGAAGGAGCTAATGGAAAAGCTATGAAAGAGACGACCCAAGTACGCACTTAGCGATGAAAATGCGCCCTGATATTCCATCGCATTAGCGACTATGAGTTCCTTTATGGTGTTGTTTGGTCCGTCGTTTTGGACTCCTGCACCGTAGCCATGATCAAGAAGTTCTCTGATCTTCTCACCGACAAGTGTTCTCTTGTACTTATCCGTATTAGTCGTGAGGTTAAGAACATGGGGAATCTTAGGACTGAAGTCTGGAAGCAATTCCATGCTGGTCGTCAAAAATGTGCAAGTTGAGCCACTGGACTTGTCAAGCATGCTTTCAACCTTTGGCCACCACGATCGAATTTCGATTGGCCACATCTCAAATTCATGTATAACAACCAGATACTGAGTGGCCCGAGACTGTTTCAACATTGATGACAGGAGTGACACGACCAACTGTTCGGTCCAAACATTTTGGCTGAGAATATGGGACATAAAGCTTTGAACGGGTATGAACAGGAATGGCTGCTGGGAAATTATCTGGTGGATGAACGAGATACAGACGTCATAGATAGTTGGGAGAATCTTTCTTGAGCGGTCAAGGCGATTCTCAACAACCACTACAGCAGAAGCTTGCCAGATATTGTGAACAATAAGGTTAGCAAGTAGTGATTTGCCAAGTCCTTTAGGGCCAATAATCTGGACGGAGCCGCCGCAAATATCTGAAAAGCGAACATGGCGAACGAGAGATCGAAAAGCTTTTCGCAGCACGGCATAATCATCTGCCCTTTCAAGCATTGGCTGCTCGTAGTAGATCCATCGAGATACGGAAACCGCCTGCAAAGTCTCAAAGTAAATCTTTGCATTAATATCTGATGATCGAGGTTAGTAAGGGCAACAATAAGGGAGGCGTTGCAATAAGGGAAAATGTTCAGATATGTACCTTTACGCACAGAGGAAAGAATATCACAGGGGCAGAAATGTTCTCTCAAGATTGTATGCTGATCGATGTCGTCCATTCTGCAATACCCAAGTTCACCAGGTGTAAGTGTTGGCCAAGAGATAACCGTTTCAAAACTGTTCCCAAGCACGTAGTTCTCTGTATCGCTAGTGCCTCTGTGACCGGTATCAGGGACATTATGGACAAAGTTGACTATGGGATACTTAGCGACGAATCGCCAGAATGTATGTGACAAATGGGAAACTGAGTCGACAAGGGCCAGGAGAATCTGGGACAGCCGTCCACGGTAACTTGTGTTAGTCTCCTTCAACATAGATAGTAGAACTTCTTCCCATGCGAAACGCCCAGTCTGACGATGGGGTGTAGCGAAAAATCCCAGTTTGACAATATCAAGGGCAATATTGTAGAATTGCGGTGTTGTGTTAGCGGTTATAATAGCCTGTTGATCTGATATTAGTCGATTGGTTGTGTACATTGCTTTGAGACTTGTACCTGCTTGACGACGATACCGCCGAAGCCGTATCCTGCGAGAAGCACCTTATTTTGGCTGTGACCTGAATCACCTTCAGCGCGTTTCTGAATTCTACTGAGGAGGTTGACGGCCTCTGTTTGAATCCAACCTGGTGAAAAGGCCTCATACGCAGGTACAGTGGCAACTGACGACACTTCGCCAGCTGTACTTATTGCTGGGACGCTTACTGTAGGGAGGGCCGTACTAATAGTTTGAGGAGACTCGGAACCCACTTTGTCCTCGCTCTCTCCCACATCAGAGGGAGGCATCCGGGTGACTTCTTCGTTTGAGGAATCGTCGAGATTGTCATCTTCCGTATCATCATTCGCATTCTCGCACTGGGATTCAAGCATCTCTTGGAGGCTCTCATAATTATAGTCCCGAAATATGTTGTGCGTTCGAACATGAGCTTCTGGCACGAGACTTCTGATCATATCGACCATGGGAACCTTATCAGTGGACTTGAAATTGGCCAGTGGGAAACCGACTAAGTAGATTCTGTCGGCCTCCATGTAAGTAGCTATACACTCCGTGCGGTTCACTATGCCTGGAGTCCCAAGGACTTACTTGAATTTCGGTCCCTCAACATTCTGTCCACAAGACGCCGTATTATTGTCCATTTTCGCCTCGATTGAATCGTGAATAGAAAAAACGTGAGATTGTAATGAAGCAACGTCAATAGAAACAAATTAGTCGATTATGGGGGTCTCAATCTCACATTACAACATTCGTCAGCAAGTGAAACAGAAGAGGGGAAAAGTCAGAAGTTGGTGGGATAGTGACCGAGGTCCTCGAAAGGGCTTGGTTCAACATAGCTGAGACAAGGGCCGTGTGCAAGGAATAATGCAGTCATGTGTGAGGCTGAAGTGTCCTGGTGGTGTGTTGGCAGGCCTCAAAAGATATCTATGCAGGCGAGAAACCAGGAGGTAAAGTCATGATCCCACCCACTCCAAGAGGCATAATAAGTTGGCATATGATGACACAACGCTGTGATTGAACCATGCATGTAATCAAGGCCACCTATAGAAAGAATGCATAGCGCCGAGGTGTGCGAGCAAACCTGATAGCATTCTGATCGGCCTCGAAAGATACCTCTTATAGATGTGATTGTATTTGCTCATCTGCGTCAAGGGAGGCACAGCAATTTTCGCGAGGGAATTTAAAATGCGACGAAAGGGTGCCTTAATTGTTTGCGCTTATACGTTGAACAAATTGGTATTCCCTTGATCCTGAAATTTAAGTGGAGGAGCCCACTGACTGAGTACATGTTTGCATTTATGGCCGGGTAATTCGCGAATGCATTTAGTGAGACGTAGCAATGACCGTGGTCCCCAAAACCCCGACCAACTCATCCAACCTTGCAGCATTCAGGTTACCCTCGTCAATTGGCACTGCAAGCCTGTTCTCGAGAATGTGATCCAGAGTAGGTTCTCTCAGCCACTGCACACCCGGTTGGAACTTGACGGGGTCATTCTTTGGGGCGAAACCCGACAGGTCACGCAAACCGCGAATCGTATTGTATCCGAAATGGGCCTTGGCAGTCATCTTAACCATCCCAAGAAAGCAGTCATTGTCTTCGACAGCCTCGACCTTGGGCCTCTGAGGTCTTCTGAGCAACACAACAGCACGGAAGTCAGTAACAAGACCACTCCCTGCAGTTGTGTTCTCGTTGAGCGTAAGTTTGATGGCGTTGTTTTTGCCATAGTCGCGGACCTTCGTGTCAAGGAAGATAGAACCCTTCAAAGATGAGCGATCCTGCACTTTGAAGCTTTTCCTCTTCTCCCATTGCATTGCAGTTTGGGCTCCCGCTCTGGCAGGACCTCCCTCTGCACCAATTTCAGCTGAGGCCTCACCACCAATCATAGTCTCGACGTCAACTTCAGTGACGTCGCCCAACGTAAAGTCGCCGTTGGGCCAGAGAGCAATAACTTCTGGATCAGCCTTTGGCCGCTTCTTCTCATCCACAAATGTGACGGTAATGGTTGCTTGTTTGAAACGCCTCTGTTCATCAAGTCCATGAAAGCGAAATCCGAATACTACTAGGGTAGCTGGGCTTCCCCTCTCGTTCTCCGTTCCGTGGACGATGCGGTCAATGCGGGCTTGGAGCATCAAACCTCGACAGATATCGTCCAAAACATCAGGCCGTTGTACCTCTCCCTCCTCATTCCTTCGGTGATACCCTCGACGCTCATCCTCTGTATTTAACTGAAGTATGAATGAGAAAGGGTCATTTTGAGAAATTTCGGTTTCTGTAGACATGATATCCTGGAAGAGAAACGATATTCCAAATGCAGCTTGTTGATAATGGAAGTGACATTTCAACAATTAACTGATACCCTTATCATTTATACCTTGACTAGCACGACGCAACCTATGGCGTACAAGGTCGAAGATTGTCATGTCTTCCAACCATGTCGTACTCACAATTTCTCCAAAAAGAGGAGGTGGACCGTTCCTGTAAGAAACGTTGCACATTTACTCTTTTCAACCTTCAGCTTCTGCAATCTATTTCAAATATCACACATTTCTGCAGTAAGCAAGGTCACAAGTAGCGGCGAATGAAAATGATTTGATAGAACCTGCAGGGATGTCGTGGCTCCGTGACCAGCCGAGTAACCATACTTGCGGACATGCTTTCCAGTTGCAGGTGAAATAACCGCTGTGGCTGTTTGGTTCAGGCAGGTGTAAGCTGCGCCAAGAACATCATCCATGACAGGAAGAGCAATAGCCTACATAGCCCAAGTCGACTTTCAGCCGCAAACTGTTGGGTATTCCAGGACCCCCGTCATCATTCTACCGGGTTCCACACAACAGCCTTCATCTTAGTCTATTAAACCCCATACGCCATCGCGGCGATTCGGACTAAGTTCTGACTGCCGATTCAAGCTCTCGGCCACAAGTTTTAACTGCAAATAACACATCTAGATAACAACTTTCCAGCCAGAGGTACAGTCGGCTGTGCAGTTGTCAGACACTATTCACAATAAAAATGAGTTTCGGGTCCAATGTGAAGAGGGAGCGAGTACCGACGAGAAATCGCCGCCAAACTCAAGACACGCCAACATCTATCACCACCAGCACCAAAAGGCCTCTCGGTAGAGGAGGCATCGATAGAAAACAAAGGGAATATGCATCGCAGACTTATCTTTCCCATTGGGTGGTTATTGAGAGCTGGGACGATCCTGACGAAGTATTCCCCCAATCCATTGAACCACGACTGCTGGAACTGGATATTGAAAATAGAAGCATCATTCATCATGCTATCCCACATCTGAAAGCCAGGGAAGCCCCCGGAATTGCGCTCGAGTATATTGAAGAAATCGTCCTTAAGAAGCCCAGCCTCTTCATAGACAAGGACAAAAGTGGAAAGCTGCCAATGATCGAGGCGGCTCAGTATCAACCTGCTATTCTATTCCGTGTCATTGATTTATTAGTCCCGACACAAATATTTTCATCATCGGCCCAGAAGTGTCACGGGGAACAGCAGTACTGCCCACTACACAAGGTTGCCCAAGGTCGACTGAAGCAGAGCCGCAAAGGGAAGCCTAGCGGTAGCGGGTCAAAACCTATGGCAGACGAGCCATTCACTGTAGAGAACAAGGGTTGTCTTCACGGACTGATAGATATCAAGATACTCCGAGAAAAGGATGGAGAGCTAAGGGAAGCTCTCCAATCATCGCTCAAAGAGAACCCCGAGATTCTCCACCATCTTTTCAAGGTTGACAAATTCGACCAAGATAGCCCGGGCTTGATCCCGCTTGCTAGTTTCAACGTACTGGTCAAATTACTGAGTGACGAGAACTTTATGCCGCAACATCCTGAGGGATTGACCCCTTTGCAGAAGGCCGTAGGGCTTTTCGGCGAAATGTCAATCGACTATGAGCTTCTTTTCGAAGTGATACAAACAAGTGTCAACAAATGCCCACAATCTATCTTTATCAAGGGTGGGAAGGGATGCAGTCTCACAGTCTACCAGATCCTCGAGGACAAGAGGTCGGAACAAAATGCTGAGTGGGTAGCAAAAACCGAAGATCTACTTAAGAAGACCTGTGTCGGTGCCAAGAAGATATACGACCAAGACAAGAAAGACTGGATATCACAGAATATACGAGAGAAGAAGAATGAGTTTCTTTACTCTCATGCCCCACTAGGCAAGTTCCACTCTTTTGATGATCGCATCCCGTGGCTTCAACTGACTCGCTACAGAAAAGCGCTTCTTCCTTAACCTTACTGGTGAACGATCCATCCTTGACCAGACTTATATCGAGACAATCTTTGACAGTTCTGGAATGCAATTTGAGTCAGTGTTGGAGTCCGTGAAGCTTCCCTACTGGAAACCGCACAGCCGTAAAGAGAAGCAATCAACTTCACTTGGTGACGGATCTCAGAATCCTCACACAGGCAAAGCACCCTTGATGAATCTACCGGATGGGGAATCTGGATCCAGAGAGATCGGGCCATACAGGCACATCTTTCGACTCCTTTGGGAGAATGGAGTCCACAAAATATTCACTATCGAGATCGATGATGATGGCGAAGAGCCGCATACCAATGCCGCTATTCGAGAAGCATTGCGAGGAACGTCTGGCAATGATACTTGTGAACGCGACTTTGGTATAGAGGTTTGGAAATGGATGAAATTCGACATATGCAGTGAAACAATCTTTAAAGCCGCACCGAAGGTGAAGGAATTGCACCTTTTTTCGAGTGCAAATATCGCAGTCCTCAGAGGCTGGGCCTCGGAATCAGGGCTCCCCAAGTTGCAAGATGTAAGTATGATGCCGCGTGAATCATCTTGTGCGCACTCTTCTGACCTTTGATAGCTCGAGAGATTGATAGTTGAGATATTCCCCACAGTGAGTATATAATATTTTTGTTGAAACCAGATTCGCCCTCCAAGGTTACTGACCGGTGGCAGAACGAGGATGACGAAAAGGACTGCAGGCATTACGAAGAAGAATTCGCAGAAAGTCTACACAAATGTAATAGTCAATTGTCCATTGATGTGACTATCCACAACTGCACATTCCAAAGCTACCAAGACATGTCAAGGATAGGGGCATCATCAAATCCGGCATCCAAAGGCTCTCAGGATAGTAGGCAAAGCAGGTAGGGTTACACCATAGTACATGAGTTGGTTGTTGTTAAGCTGACATCTTTTGAAGACCAAAATCAGAAGAATGGATCAAAAATCTCAGTGGTTTTAACAGCTTTGTCGTCGGGCTCCAGACTAACAACCATGAAGGCTCTGTTAAAATCGCCTTACTCGACGACGGGTCCAAGTTGGAGAACCTGCATGGCACACAAACAGGAAAATCCTTCCGAGAAGACGGCCGAGATTACTTTGTAGGTGACTGCGAGCACGGGACACAGATGGCCCACTGTATCCGGAAGATCTGCCCGATGGCAGAGCTATACATTGCGAGATTAGACGACTCGGGGGCTTCAGAGAATCAAACGTTTTCAAAACTATCATGTCTCCAGGTGAGTCCCACGAAAATGCAAAGAGGTTGCCAACGACTAATCAACACTTCCAGGCTCTTCGATGGGCACTTAAGAACAAAGTCGACATTGTTTCTATGAGCTGGTCATTCGCTCGTAAGGGCTCGGAAAATGACGAGTACGAAAAAGAGTTTTGCAATCTCATCAATAGGACAGAAAATGTTATCTTTTTCGCTTCCCTTCGAGACGATGGGCCGGAGTATCAAAACAAGGAATTTGCACCAGTTGGACTTGAAAACGTCATCCGTATCGCATCAGCAACTACGTTCGGCACTGCATCACAAGAAAATACGCACAATGCGATTGACTTTCTCTTGCCGGGAGAGAACTTGCAAAATCAAGCAAAGACGATTGTTAGTGGCAGCTCATACGCGACGGCCTATGCCGCAGGTCTAGCTGGCATCGTGCTTTGCTGTATCAAGCTCTATCAACACCTAGATGATAATGGTCAAGACGTTGACCTTATTGAGCTGGCCAAGAGCAGAAAGGGCATGTCAAATATCTTCTGCCACCTTGGTGGAAGAGAGCCTGAGGGAAAGGATGAAAAAGGCATCTTTCTGATGCCGTCCCGGACGTTCGCTAGGAACTTTGAGGATCACAGAATGGGAGAAGTTACAATACTTGGGAAGCTTGTGAACTCAATGATACCTGAGAAGGATCGA
>JABSTL010000030.1:0-61796 GCA_013759095.1 Fusarium sp. NRRL 29148
TGGTTGAGATGGGGGTGTAGATGTTCCAGAACATCAAAGACCAACGGTGGCTAGGAAGGAAACGGTTCGAGGGAAGATGAACGAAGAACTTGTAGCAGGAGCACGATGCCGGAGGGAATGGGTAATAAAGAGATGGTCGTGTTAGAGCAAGGTAAGATATAGCTGCTCTCTGTTGTTGGCAGGGCGAATGAGAAATCAGGCAGGCGCTCAACGGAGAAACCAATCCGGTGGTGCAATGTAGTGCAGCACAGCTCAGTAGGTACCTGGGTACTCCAGTACAGCCGAGCTGATCTCAACACTGATCGATAATAGATTAAGTCGATTTCGAGGCTTGAATCTCAAGTTGAAGCTAATAAATGGAACGGCCGGGTACAACGTTCGGTAAGTAGCAGGGGGGAGGGATGCTCCGACTAAATTCTGGATGCTGGGGCAAATTGCCTTGTCTGTTCCTATTCTCTGCGTCCGGGGTGCTTTGATCCAATAGTGTGTTTCGGCGTCGCCAATGCAGCTATAAGATCTAGGCGCTGGGGCAGCTCGACCTTTTGGGTAAAGTCAAGCAGGCAAATGTCTATCAGGGACAAGGTCGAGATGCCGAGGCTAACACTTGTCAGAAATATTGATGATTGTGAGATATGAAGTCGGAAGTTGTAACTGTAACAACAATGCAGCAGTCTCACTAAAGCTAGATGAAGGGATTTGGATATTATATTACGCCAACAACAGATGCGACCATTATCAACAATGTCTTGCGTCACTTATTCCCCGGTATAGTGTGTGTCAGTGGACCCCGGTTGCAGTTTATGGCAAGATGTAGCTGGTTTTGTATATCCAGCAACTGGGGTTGGGAGTATATATAAAACGACTGGTGGGTGAAGATAGAAAACGAGGTGTACAATGTTGGACAACGTTATGTCCGGACCAAGTCCGTTGGCTTAAATTCGCAATAAAAGCCAATCTTCGGTTAGCCAGTGTGCGCAAGGGTATTGAATGCTTGCTGGATAATTACTGAAAACTGTGAAAAACTAAGCTGTTGTTGAGGTTATAGTGATCCGGAATGTCTTCCAGACCCACCATCTTCTGCTTTGTACGAATCATAACCACAGGAAGCAATCAGCTTGGCATTGAAGGTGAGGAAAAAGTCCCTTCTGTCCAAGAAAACGTCATCCCGTTCGGAACCTTGAGCCAAATGCGGTAGGATATGCCTAGCATAAGCGGTAGAGGAGCTTGGGCTCTATGTAAATC
This sequence comes from Fusarium sp. NRRL 29148, assembly GCA_013759095.1. Taxonomy (NCBI): domain Eukaryota; kingdom Fungi; phylum Ascomycota; class Sordariomycetes; order Hypocreales; family Nectriaceae; genus Fusarium; species Fusarium sp. NRRL 29148. The sequence goes on from JABSTL010000030.1 coordinate 1,243, forward strand.
CTCAATCTCCAATCACAAACTGCGAAGCAATGGTACTTCGATATTTCAAGTGGCACTTTGGCGGAGATACTATCTTCAATTCTGGGATGGGTGAGTGTAGCCAATCATGGTGCAACGGACCTGGAGTCCGTGATTTTCAACCACCAATCAATGTTGATGAACCTAGTCCGTCAAAGGCCGCACTCGGCGAGACAGTGCAAGACGGACTGCACACACTGACCTCAGTAGCAACGAAGCGAGCGAGACTACTGTAGCATCCACCTATCATGTCAACTGGGAACTCAAGCTTCGATATCGGGATGGTCATTATCAAGTCAAGAGCTTGATCCTTTGACAGCTCGAGCACCAGTTAGGCTGATATCTGAAGATCATGACGAACCTCGTTCATGTCTTTTGGCTATGGGTTGATTTCTGCAATAAAGCATACATCATTCCTGATGCACACAGGGTCCCTCCAGTGATGGTTAGTCAGGCCGGCAATCCATCGCCTACGAGACTCGTGGTTGTGCGACAAGAGATATCTTGAACTGATCGACAACCGTGATCAGGATTTTGGCACCCACACAGAGTAAGGATCGACCTCGGGTGCGTGGCCTTTGCTGCAAGCTGATAAATTTCAACATACGGGGAATGCCGTATAACTCAGTGCCTGCAGGGGTCATGAACTCCTGGATACATACCTACGGGATGAGTTTTTTTGTCTTGGTCTCCGGATTTATCAGCCTCTGCATCACAGCGTGTCTGTCGTGGCATTGAGCCGAACAGCAAGACACAGTTTGGGAGAACCGATAAACTGTGCGTCCTCCACTGCTGACTTTCCAATTCTCCTCTCTGGTGAATGGCAGCTCAGCTCATGATTTCCGGAGCTTTTGCTCCGTCATATACTGAGGCATAGGCTTTGACAGGTTGTCTTGGGCAAATAAAGTTATGCGCTGCCCAAGGCACGCCAAGGGTAAAGTGTTCCGTACTGTAGGGGCTTTGGCTTGACTAGCGGGTTTATCGTGGGAATGAGACTCGCTCAACCTGGTTGATCGGAGGAGCCGGGCAAGGGTCCGAATAGGCGTCCATACACAGTGGGTATTCGATATCAATTTTGAAGACGAGATTGACTGTCGACTGTGCAATTGTTCTGAAGAATTAGCATGATGCTGAGAGGATTGGCACATGTCTTCAATGGATTCAGATGATGGGAAATGAAGTCCTTCATAACGATGTCTGCGATGGCAGGAACACAGATAATCACGTGGTTTATTTCTCACGTGACTGCGCGTCAAGCTGAACGCGCTTCCCCTCCGCATTTATCGCCAACAGCTTCACATCGCTTCATCGTCAACCTCTCTCACCAACGTCACTTGCTTGCCTGTCAAACAAGCATCTGAGACACAGACCCTGTCTACTCGCTTATCTTTCTCATCTCCTTATCTCTCGTGCTTGATCGCAGACGAAAACCAAACACCATGTCTGAGCAACTTTCAACCCCGCGCATCACTGCTGCCTATCTTGACAACTTTGTTGGCAAAGTCGTCATGCTCGTGGGAAAGGTTACGCAGCTAAGAGGCGAACAGGCTACTCTTGACTCAGAGGGCACCGTCACCGTCTTGTTGAACAGGGTGAGTTGACATCAAATCTGGTGTCAGTGTCACGACATCAGAATGCACTGCAACACTGAGCTGACCTTTCAGGATGCCCACCTCACCAATGGTAACGCTGTGCAAGTCATTGGAAAAGTCAATCCGGACCTGTCGATCAAGGTTTTGACATCGCGGGATTTGGGGACTAGCGTGGGTAAGTCAAGAAGCTCGTCTTTCTGTCGTCATCATGGCGTACCGACGTTACAGCATCACGCAAAATGCAAATTTGTTCTCCAATTGTGTTCGGCAGTTGAAAAGCATGATTCAGTTCACCATGCCGGTTCCGGATGACAGCTGACATGTGTAGATTTCGGGTTGTACAGCTCGGTTGTGCAGGCGACACACAAGCATTCATCCATCTTTGCAGGCAATTGACGGGGTCAACCAGATCATGGCCCTTACCAGTCCTCGCAGGCATACACCCCACGTGTGGCCATGGTCTGGACCTCGCCTACCAAGGCTGGCGCTGTCACTTCTCCCGCTCGACAACGACAAGCTTATTCCGCCGGCCAAGATGGAAAATCAATCACAACCCCTGATTCAGCCTCGACTGGAACTATCAGATCTTCGAGACCCTTACACGGTGCTGCACAGAGACTGCAGCGTCACACACACTCGATACATGGCCAGACGAGACCTACCACCCCAATGTCTTTCACAACATCCAGTTCCGATATGATTCTTGGCCGAGACATTCAGTCAAGATCCTCTACTCCGCTCTACCCCTCTGGGCCTTCTCACATCTCACAGACTCCAAATCCTTCTCTGGGTTCACTCCTACCATCGCCACCAGAAGACACAGTCTCTCGCACTTATTCCGTAGAAATGTCTCGGCGTTCTTCCGTCAGTACGCAACCCAACCAACGATATTCCAACTCGCAGACCTATGACGAAGAGAGCACCCAAGAATCCTACATACCGTCAGCTCAGCCTTATACGCCCCTCGCTTATTCTCCGCCGCCAATGTCTTCCGCGAGTCTGCTCCCGTCTCCGCCGATGACACAAGAAGATCAATACCTCTCACACGGACCTCTCATGTCCCCCGCATTTTCAACGTCCTCCCGTCGCTACTCGGGGACAGACAGCCGTCCCGCTGGCGTGACCAACAGGAACTCTAAGCCAGAGGACCCTGAAGAATCTGCCTTATTCGATTCCGTTCTAGAGGGAATTGGGCGAATTCATGTGTCGATGAACCGAGATGACGCAGGTAGATGGCGAATCAAGCGAGCGTCTGACGAGAGACCGTAGCATGTTTTTTCCTCATTCATCGCAGCCATACACTCGCCAAAGTTTACAAGTACTCTCGCTCGTATCGTCATTCCATTGATGTGAGAGAATCCCTGTGCCAGGGACAAGTCACAAATTTGGAGCTAAAAGCGGGATCGACATTGCCCAATCAGCTGTCTAATGATCTCGGCACATGAAATCCCGTTTTTAGCACAGTGTTTATCAAAAATGCATACAAGAGAGATCGAGATTTCAAAATCCCATTTTCCTGATCTACACTGGCACAGTAATTTAGCTCCCCCAAGTGATCGATTTATCAGGCCAAAAGCTACTGTGAAACAGGTTTTCGTCGTCCCAGATGTTCCTCATGCAGCATGACATTCACAATCGAAATTCACCAAATGCAGTTATTGGGACAAGTCCGTGATATTCTAATACACAGACACCCTTGCCACAAAATCTATCGATACATTCAAAAAGGTACAGTCAAGTTTGCCACCGGGGCCCTTTCAGATCGAGACCCTTGCACACCTGTCATGTGGAACGAACCACCAATATTCCTGGACGCACGTCTATTTGCCACAGTCACCGTCTGGTTCTAGAACCCAATTCATCCTCTCTTTGCCCCATGGGCCTCATCGAGCTGTAGCAATTCCTGTGCCGCCCATCCAGACCTCGACTGTGCCCGGGCTGATATCCCGCTTTGGTCTTTCTGGGTCTTTATTTTTGGTCTCGTCGAGTCCAAAGGCTGGTTTGTCTGGAGGACCATCGGTCAAGCCATGGAGACAACGGCGTATCCGAGCTTGAACCACACCAGCATCTTCTGTTCTCCCTGAACTGTCACTCTCGTAACCCATTGCCTTCTCTAAGAATGTGTTTTCTTTTTGTTCATTCGCAGCCTCATCCAAGTACTTGGCTGCGAGGTCTGTGTCGGGATCTCTTGTGTCTACTCCTACAGCCTCTCGTATCCCTTTGAGTCGTGCTGTGAATCTTTCAAACACTTTGATTCTTCGTTCTGCACTCTCTGCCCTTTCCCTCCACGTCTGTGCCTCCCTTTTGGCTTCTCGTAGTTGCTGGCTCAATGTCCCAACATCTGCATCTCCTTGCACCTCAAGCTGCCTTCGCAAATGAACTGCTTCTTCTGTCTTGAGGTCCAGTTGCCGTTGGAGACTCCGAATCTGTGCATGGAGTGTAGTTGTACTGCTGGGACGTTGAAAAGGAGTTGAAATATTGTGAGGAAATGTCTGATCCGCCCCGCATTGCGTATTCGATGCTGACGATGCTGGTCTGATAAGGTTGAGGTGTTGAGCGATAGGAGGCTGTTCAAGATAAGGCATCATGGTTCCCAAGCTTCGTGGATTCTCTAATGATGCCTCTTTACCCCTGGAACCTGGGATTGGCTTCCTCCTAGGGACCGTTTGTCGTTGAGCTAACATTTCCGGTTGCTCATGGGAGCTTGACTTTTGCCCCTTATCGGCCTGTTGGAGCTCAACTGCCCTCATTGCGGCCTCCTCCCTGATTGAGACTCGCAAATTCTGGTCAAGAACCTCATCTCTAACAGTATTTACTGCTGATGACCGGGGACGTCGGTCCTGGCTTGAAACTGAAATATTCCGTTTGTGTCCCAAAGTTGAAACGGATCTTGTGGATCGGATACTCTTCGTAGGTGACCCTTGGGAAAATTGTAATATGAGATCTTGTGTTTTGCTCGCACTCCTAGGTTTTGTTGGAGATGTCTCGGTTGAATGATCAGTTTCAAACTTGGCAGCCATGGCTCTGACGCCTCCTGGATTGCCTGTTGGTGTCAAAGTGGGACGTGTCAATGCCGTCGATTTTCTTTTAGGGACAGGGAACCATGGAGAGGATGCAGTGCGCTGCTTCTCAGTCTTTGGTGTTTCGGCAGGCAACGACACATTTCGAGAATGTCGTCGTTCCGGAGTTTCAGTGCCAATACCCTCGGCTTGCTTTTGCTTCTCTTCGTATTCAAGACCCTGTGATCCATTGCTGGGCAGCTCCCTCTGCGCACCGGAAGAGACTTTCTATGTCCCGACCTGACTTTCTGGGAAGGCCAGCCCCATGGAACTGCTGCCTCCTGCAATACTCGCCGGTACCTGCATTGGTGAATAAAACTGTCTTGGTGTTGTCGAGGCAGAGTTGGCTTCTTGTAAAGCCTTTGTTCGTGTTTTGTCCCCGTGAACAGTGTACTCACTGCCCCCTTCTAGCCTATCGATTGGGAAGTGTAAACCTTTTGGAGTGTTGGCAAAAGTCGACATCTGCGAAGTCTGGTTAAGATTTGTAGAGGCTGAACTCTTGCGTTGATCCATCGAATCCAATTCTCTGAGTTCCTCGAAATGCGCTTTTAGTGCAGCTTCAAGGGCCTCTTTCTCGGATGGAAACGGCAGATTAGTTGAACCAGGCCCCTCCATGGAGGTATCTGATGACCTGGCAGGTTTTGTCCATTCAACAGCAACCGACTGTCGACGTGGCTTTAGGGCCTTTGCCTTTCCAAGATATTTCTTTCTTATGGCACCCTTTCGTTCAATTGAAGGGGTCTCCGTTGCTGAGACTCTCGAAGTGTCCTGGCTTGAAGGTTCCTCGGCACTGGTTTGTGGGATAGGGGTTGTTTTTGTTCCTCTTTTTGAGGACGCCCGAGGTGGCACATCATCTTGGGACAGATGGGAGCCATCTCGACTGATCAGTGCTCTGGTCCTTGTAGCCGGGGTGGGTGTTGGAACAATGTGCGTACTCTCGCTCTGTGGTGTGTCCTTTGTCGCATCCTTGCTGTCTTCCAAGTAAACTGCGCTCGTCGGCATCTGTAAATTCTGCGGCGTTTGAACAAAGCTACTGCCTCCCCCTGCTTGTGTTGGTCTTTGGGCCTTACCCTCGTCGTGAACACTCTCCTCCACAGTTGGGCTTAAGCAACCAATGTTGGGTCTGGCTGCAAGTCTCTTTGACGCTGAACTCCCGCGACTGCGTGACCGCTGTTTAGATATGCCCAGGGTAGGTGTAGGCGGCTCTGGGCTGTCTTCTCGTGGAATCTGATCTCCTGTCTCGCTTCCTCGCCATTCCCGATCCCAACCTTGGGGTTTCTTGATAACAAAACCATTCTCGTTGGTATCGTCTTGACTCGTTGATCGTGGGTGAGGCCGATTCATGCCGAGCGATTTCATCTGTCGGACCACATCTCTCCAATTGACTATGAGCATTTCCGCGATGGTGTTGGCGATGAGAATTTTGTCCATTGTTGGAGGATCCCCAAGCTCGTTGCCGAGTGTCTTTCTTCCATTCCGATCTTGTCGTGATCTTGGAGATCTCAATGGGAGCACCAGCAACCCTGCCTTTGGGGCGGCCAACTTCGTACAATAGAGTCCCAGCAAGTCGCCTACGAGAAGAGGTCCAAAAACGATGCCGAGTGCATTGTAGCCCATGAGGTCTCCCGTGGGCAGCGATCGACCTTCTTCATCTTCTCTGGGCGTAATTTCTGCCACTCTTCCAATTAGACTCAAAAGTCCAAAGACAGCGCATATGAGCTCCCTCCGAAATTGAGATTGAACCGTTGCGATAGCCAGGGCGATGAGTCGGGCCCGAACCTTGGTCTGTTTGGTGCGAGGGAACTCTGGATCACCCTGTAGCTGCGAATGGATTGCGACGAGAGCGTCAAAGAGCGCCAAAGAACCAAGGATGCCACCGGGTATTACCGAAAGGAGGCGCTTGAATGTGGACGCCACATCGTGGACAGAAGCCTGCACATGCATCGGCAGGTTTGCGCATCGCACAGTGTTTGTGATGTCGATATTATCGGTACAGCAGTAGTAATCGAACAGCATGTTGACTACTCTGATTGACCCCGGTATACGGAAGATCCCTCGAGTAGTGACATGCTGAGCGATGTGATGCGCAGTAGCTCGAATGCAAGTCGGAAGTATTAGGGCAGAGGGAGTGTGTTCAGGTGGGAGGTAGAGCATGCTCTTGCCGCATATTCTGACCATCGACTGCAGATCGAGTATCTTGGGGTCTCGACGATGTATCAAGTTGTGGGCGAGATCGGAGACACTGCGTTTATGGCGAGGTCCTTGTCGAGCTGGTTGTGTATCTGCTGTAGGATGATTGGAAGAGGACCGTAGGATCCGATAAAGCCATCCTTGCTTGCGAGGACTACCAAGTCCGTTCCCCTGGGCTGTCAGTGATTGTTCGAGTACATCATCGACAACCTACAGTATACCTAAAGTCAAAATCGTCAATCACCAATATTCGCACTCCATTCTAAATCGTCAGCTTGGTCTCTACTTCTTCGAGGCCCTCACCTTTTTTGCCAGGCGGTTGTATTCCTGAACAAAGGCGGCTCGATCGTCCAACTCGTCGGTATCGCTTAGGATGTTGTGATCGCCACTACTCGTCCATGTTCTGCTGGTATGTACAGGCCCTTGGTCTGTTATATGCCGTATCGTAGCCTGAAGAGACAAGCTACTTCTGGACGGTAATAGTCGATGAGGACCAGGCTCTGGCGCAGAGTAATGGCCCAGAGGTGCTGGGTGATAATGCTGATCCATCGGCAAAGGCCTTTCGGTAAGTAGATGTGATTAATGCTGAGATTCTGACATTCGTCGGATAAGATATCGTATCAAAAGGCAGTCAAAAAGTTGAATGTGATGGTGTTTGATCAAAATTCTCACGTGTCACAACAGATTCGTGGATGTCGAAACAGTGGAAACTTCATTGCGAAAGGACGGAAGGATCTGACCACGAGCTAGTCAAAGTGGAAGGAAGGCGGACAAAGTGAATGGGAAGTTTTCAGTGATGCCAGTGATAGCAAGTGGCAGGCAGAAGAGCAGGGCAAAAGTGGCACAAAGACAAAGCAGTACAAGAGTGTTTGTGCACAGAAACTGGATATGAATAGCATCAAAAAAGTAACCAAAGTGGGAAATGGTCGATAAATACTGAAATGGGATAGATAACACCAATGTCGTCAGAGTGCAGCATCAAGTTTGACCGTCATCCGCATGTCGCATCGAATGAGACCTGACCAATCCCACCCAGATATTCACAGCCACTCGGTTCCCGAAGCCGAAAAGCTTCCATCTGTGCTGTAACACTGACACTACCAAAGTCATCATCCTGAGACAGCTGTACTGTATGCATGCAGGCCTGTCAACGGTCTATAGCGAAAGATTGTATGCACATGATAACCTTCCGTCTCCCCTTGCGCCTGTTCTATGCCTGTCTCCATCCGGCGCCTCTGAGAGCTCCCTTGTTCGTAGCGGCATGCAATCATTATAACCTCATCAATACTCAAGCCCAGTTGCTTGTATCCTCCACTCCGTAGAGCAGCACATATTTGAGAATGTCGGACAGCGAAATGATACCCTTGAGCTTGTTATCATCGTCCACTACTATCAGACGATGAACCCTGCTCTTTCGGACCGTATCAAAAATGGAGTCCAGGCGATCGCCTTCACTGCATGTGTAAATACCAGGGCTCTCGTCGGATCTCTTGCAGAGCGCTTCCCCGACAGAGCCATCCAAGTCGTCGTAGGCACCGTTTTTTATGCAGGGGATGACATCAACCGCTTCAAAAACGTTTAGAACTCGTCCGTGAGAATCGATGATCGGGACACAGCTGATGTTATGTTTGACCATCAGGTGAACAACTTCGAGCACGGAACTTCCCATCGAGGCTGTAGCGATGCCTGAATATGTACCGAGGCCAATGTCGCGGACCGTTTTCTTCAAGAGGACGGTGTTGTGTTCGTTGTTTACGGCGATAAACTTGAGGATGCGATATTGAGTGATGACTGAAACAACCATTTCCTTGTTGGTCTCGCTATCGACATCGACCAGGGGAATTCGTCTGGCGCGGGTCTTGAGCATGCGTCTGCACGCTTCGTACAACGGCTTTGAAGGGTGAACCGATACAGTTTCGATGGGTGATGCGCCGATAGCTTTCTCGATGTCTGATATGGTCAGCGATGTCATGCTTGCATGGAGAAGCGACAACCTCTTAGGCTACTCAATCGGAACTGATCGAGTTTGCTGAACTCGTCAGGGAACTGGCAATAGTATTGAATCACATTGATAAAGTCGGTACTCGTGAGGATACCGGCGAATCGCGAGGTTTTAGAGTTCCATAGAGGTGCCGACACGATTGCTGTGGCAAGATTAGCATTAGACTCTGCATGTGTCGGGTGACGCACAGTTCTGCGTCAAGATGCTGATGGCTTTCTTGATGCGGAGGTCGGTATCGAGGACGATGAGACGGAATGATAGAGGTAAAACATCGTAGCTGGTACGAACTTTAAGGAAATCACGTATGGCATTCTGTCGAGATTAGCTTCTCATCGTCGGGCTTTGATGCGCGCGTGCCCCACGTCAAGTTGTACGGGCAAACGGATGCGACAGACAATGCAAGACAGATAAACATACCAGACCCTGCAACTGATCTCTGTCCAGAGGACTTAGAGGCTTTGGTTCGGTGGGCGCCATTGGGCTTCGGAGTGAAGTCCTGCGTCGGAGGTAGGATGACGGAGCGACAAATTGAGGGACATGGCCATGACTGGCGGCGGCTGTAGTGGAGGGGCCAGTGGAGGTTGATGCAGCCCGCCCGCGTGGAGTTATGAAAGCCGGTCCAGGTCCAGGTCCAGGTCCAGAAACAGCTCCAACTCCTCCGAATGAGGCTTCGGCTGCTGACTCTTGTACTTGTCCCGGGGTGTCTGTGCCTGGAGCTGAAGTTGTGGTCGAAGCGTTTACAGCTGTTGTACCAGTCACGCCAGGTACTGTACTGGGGTTCTTTTCAACGCGGGGCAGCTCTCCGACAGCATCATCAACTTGTTCAACTGCTGGAGCTTCGGTTGGAGGTTGTGGTTGAGTTTCGCTTTGGGCTTCGATCCAAGATTTGACGTTTTCTTTTGTTGGGTCTTCAATTTGAGCTTCTGTCACTTCAAGTTGTCCTTGGGTTCCTTGAGGTTCGCTTGGTAGATTGATATCTGCTGGTGCTTTTGTTTCTGGATCCCCTCGTGCGGGTTCATGTTCTGATTTTCCCTCCATTCCAAGTAAATATCACTGTTGCACAATACGATTCGAATTGTTAGGCGAGATTTGATGGTCGAGTCGAGGATCGAAGTGAGGTTGTCAAGTCCCGATAAATATTGACGTATAGCGCATCACTGAGAAAATCACAGGCGTATGCTAACTGAAAAGAAAAGAGACAGCATCAGCCTAGTGTTAATAAAAATGATCCGATGGCGTTGAGGACAATTCCATATCATTAAAAGGCGCAAATTGATTTGCAAGGGAATGTGCTGGAGGGTTAAAAGGGAAAAAGGAGCAAACATCAGTCACGGCAATCGGTCGGCCGTTTACTCACCTTGGACTTGTAATAAATGATAAGAGAACCACCTACGAAACAGTCTGCCCAACAGAAGTCCAGCAATAATATTACTGTACAGCATACGCTGCTCCATACTTCTTAACCTTACGGCCAACATTGGATCTTAACCGGACCCTGGACTACACAGGCGGAGACGGAGACAGACAGAACGTCATGGCGGATCGTCGATGAGCTTCGTGTCTTGGCAAAGATTGACCGTTTTACGATTCCATCTCCGGGTATTAGGATTGGTCAGATTATTTCAATATAGCCTATCTGGTTTGTTTGAGGTGCATTCTCTCATGGTCTGAGTATTCCTCTGCGATCAAAATCCCGCAAGTTATGACTGAGATATTGAGATATTTGAGATATTGACAGGTTGAGGGATTGGTGAGACAATAGAAGGATAGATTGCAAGTCAACACTCGATCTCATAATATTTGTCCCCATTTGTTGATCGGTTGAGCTTGGAACAGATATCGATGTAGTCAGAATTAGCAACTCGTATGTCTCAGTATTCTGTTTCCATTCCAAGCTTTACCGTCTATTCGAGTCTGCAGAGGCATCAAAGCCACATAAGGGTCCAGGAGAAGTTTGTCCGGTTCACAACAATCCCATCCATCACAGCCAGTCGTTCAAAACACCCAATAGTTTTTTGATCCCTGCTCATACGTCAACGCCGCCATGACCTGTTTGAGATGGTGGTGCAGGGTAGTTAGTTGCTGCAGATGTCTTGCAGCCAAAGTTTGTTCAGATTGATACCCAACAATGACACGATAGGCACATGGGCAGCACATCTTGTGTGACATGAGAATTACCATCCTTGGAAAGCAAAACTCGTCAAAATCGAGTATCGATCAGGTCGCATAAAGTAGACCTCGGATTTGTATCTTACGTCAAGAAATGCCTCTATCACATGCCACGCGACAGAGGACAGTACACGCAATATCGAAGGCAGCAGCTTTCGGTGAGCTTCCACTAGCTCAGCGTTGAAGAGGTATAGTAGGTAACGATTATTACATTGAGTAGAGCCTACGCTTCATGACAAAAATATTAGTCTTCATCAAACGATCATTCAATAATCTCAAAATGAGGCGTTGAAATGAAATGTCTGGATAAAAGCAATACGGTCCAAGCTCCACAACACCGCTAGCATAATGAGGCGGTCCACTGTAACAGCTGTCTTTGCGCCTAAACCTAAGGGGGCAGAAAACACCGAAACTTGATATAGGGTATCAAAACAAGCTTAGCAAAGAGTCCCTAAACTTAGACCAGATTCACCTAAATATTTTTGTCATCTAGGTCCAAGGTCCTCAGTTTTCTTTCCTCCCCTAAGGTACCTAGCTAACGTGCACTAGACCACCCAAACAATAGCGCACGTCGTCCCTGGCGGACCCTACCTTCGGCGGATGACCTCAAGTGAGGTCACCTCCTGCAGGGAACCTCAATACCCCCTGTAGCTACCTCTTTTGACGTGTCCCAGTGGTGACCTCCAATGTATCTGGAAGTAGCTTCCCCAATTCATCCGTTCTTGCCTTTAGCTCACGCTTTACTTACCTCAGGCAGCTTAGGTTTGAGCTCTGGAGAAGGTCCTACCCGAGCTACGGCGCTCACCTTGCTTCTTCCTGGCGCGCGTCTCAATCCCCATTCTTTCCCTCGCCAACCAACTGTGAGGCTAGGATAAACTCCCCCTCGGATTCATCTCTCACCTGGGCAATCGCCAACTAATTTTCCCTTCTACACCGCGATCTTGACACTATCTCGTGCCAGTGATTGGCCTCTGTGGTAGTCAGTCATTTATCTTGCCCGATAGAGGTTTTGTTTGTAGCTTCTTTCACCCGACAACCGAGCCCGATAATAATAATTCGAATCTGAATCCCTGTTGTGACGTTGCCGATAAGTGGATGACCTTTCGTCAACAACCGAGCCTTGACCGATACTGCATCAAAATCGAGACCGACTTTCATTCACCGTCGTTCAACATACTTCTTTCATCGAGCCTTTGTGCTATTGTTTGCCATGGGTATCTGCAGCTCCTCGTGCTGCGGAGGTATGCATGCTATTATCCGTCGCCGTATACATCTGACAGCAATAGGTCGAGCCCGCGATGGCTTGTATGAACCCGTCCTCGCTGATAGCGAACGAGAGGCTGTAGCCGACCTTCTCCAGTATCTCGAAAATGTATGTATATGGACATACTTCCATTTCATTCGGATCATTAACTTTGTGATAGCGCGGCGAGACCGACTTCTTCTCTGGCGAACCTCTGCGTGCTCTGAGCACCTTGGTCTTTTCGGAAAACATTGATCTCCAACGAAGTGCTAGTTTGACTTTTGCTGAGATTACTGAACGAGGTACGAAAGACGTCCGACTTTCCGACTGGTCTAACAATGTAGATGTCCGAGAGGTTGACCGCGATACCCTTGAACCTATTCTATTCCTTCTCCAGAGCCCCGATATCGAAGTTCAGCGAGCTGCCAGTGCTGCACTGGGAAACCTGGCTGTTGACAGTATGTACACCGAAGCCAACATTCGCAGTCACTGACGTATTGTAGCCGAGAACAAGGTTCTCATTGTGCAACTTGGCGGTCTAACACCCTTAATCCGCCAGATGATGTCCCCCAACGTCGAAGTCCAGTGCAATGCTGTGGGATGTATCACGAACTTGGCCACACATGAGGAGAATAAAGCAAAGATTGCTCGCTCCGGAGCTCTGGGTCCTCTGACAAGATTGGCCAAATCTCGGGATATGCGTGTTCAGCGGAATGCTACTGGCGCTCTGCTGAACATGACGCATTCTGGTATGTTTCTGTATATGGCAATGGTAGTACATGCTAACAAGAGTAGATGAGAACCGACAGCAACTGGTAAATGCTGGAGCGATTCCCGTCCTTGTTCAGCTTCTTTCCTCTCCCGACGTCGACGTTCAATACTACTGCACCACAGCACTCAGCAATATCGCCGTCGACGCGAGCAACCGACGAAAGCTGGCTCAGAGCGAACCCAAATTGGTCCAATCTCTTGTCAACCTCATGGACTCGACTTCGCCCAAGGTTCAATGCCAAGCTGCCTTGGCTCTCCGCAACCTCGCTTCCGACGAAAAGTATCAGCTTGATATCGTTCGCGCCAATGGACTCCACCCTCTTCTCCGACTCCTCCAATCTTCTTATCTACCGCTCATCCTTTCTGCTGTCGCCTGTATACGAAACATCTCTATCCACCCTCTCAACGAGTCACCAATTATCGAAACCAACTTCCTCAAGCCACTGGTCGACCTACTTGGATCTACCGACAATGAAGAGATTCAGTGCCATGCCATCTCAACCCTTCGAAATCTTGCCGCCAGTTCCGATCGAAACAAGGCTCTTGTCCTGGATGCCGGTGCCGTGCAAAAGTGCAAGCAATTGGTTCTCGATGTTCCCATCACTGTTCAGTCCGAGATGACCGCTGCTATCGCCGTTCTGGCTTTGAGTGATGATCTCAAGTCTCATCTCTTGAATCTTGGAGTCTGCGGTGTTCTCATTCCTCTCACCCATTCGCCAAGCATTGAAGTCCAGGGCAACAGTGCTGCTGCCCTAGGCAATCTTTCTTCTAAAGGTGAGTCAACTTCACCGTCATTCAAACACGAGCTAACAAAAGCAGTTGGTGACTACTCAATCTTTGTACAAAACTGGACCGAACCCCAAGGTGGAATTCATGGATACCTCTGCCGATTCCTGCAGTCCGGTGATGCCACTTTCCAGCACATCGCCGTCTGGACCCTTCTCCAGCTCTTCGAGTCTGAGGACAAGACCCTTATTGGCCTCATTGGAAAGGCGGAGGACATCATTGAGCACATCCGAAGCATTGCAAACCGACAGATTGAAGCCGACAATGAATTCGAGGATGAGGATGAGGGTGAAGTTGTCAACCTAGCTCAACGTTGCCTCGAACTCCTGGGACAGAGCATGTCCAAGGCCCACATTGAGGGCTAACTATATTCGCGGACTATTCATCTCAAAAGCGGAAGCGCATGGGGTGTTGGGAGATATGGTGTTTGGCGTCATGTAACATTCTAAGAATGATGTTTGGTTTTCAGGGTTGTCTCTTTATACGGATTGCATCGCCTGTCATGGGCTTTCAAGAATTGTTCTTATAACAATGGTGTTTGACGGTGTACGAGAGGGCTAGTGCTGCATTGAAGGACGGTATTCTTTCTCTTTGTTTGATGATTCATGTGGCAGATATCGCCAGATCACTTACTGGGCAGTTGATTTGGGGAGAGCAGATGTAATTAGACGAGAGGTGTAAGTTTCTATACCCAGATAAGAGATGATACATATTTACATTGACTGGTCGTCATTAGACTGCTCGTCATTAGTCTAGGTCTTCGACCTTTTGTAGTCCATTTTTCATCCATTGACGTTCGTTCCATGGTAATATTTTGGCTATTGTAGTGCCAGAGATGAGAGCTAGTGGTAGTGGGCCAAAATGTCGTGAATCTCTTGATGCTGGGAGGTTGTCTCCTGAAATCCAGCAATGCCCTTCGGGGATCTGACAAGTTAGTGTGGCCAGGGACGAGGACGGAGGAAGTACCTGTATCATTAACTCTTCTCCTTGCTCGCCTGGTGTTCCCACCGAGACATAATCCCCTGGCATGCCTGTTACTCGCTTCACTCCCCACTGGTTGTTGAAGATGGGGATGCGATAGACAACCAAATCACCAACAGAAACACCGCGACCGTAGCGACGCGTGTGATCACATAGAATCCAATCACCATCGACTGTGAATGTTGGAAGCATTGAAGGGCCTTGAGCTGGGCTGATGGTATAGCCGTATGTGATTCCAAGGTGCACGAGACAAGCGGCCTTGAGGAAGGAGACTGTTGTCCGCACAGGACGGCGGGCGAAATGGAATGAAGCCATCGTGAGTGCCCTGACGGGCTGAGCTGAGTTGCACTATGTATACAACAAAATCCACCAGAGCTTGGTGTTGAATCAGCCATTGAAAGGGTCAAAGAGCAGCTGATTGGGTAAAGTTGACAGCACCCCACAGTGACGTTTCTGCCAAAATCAACCGCCCACCATGAAGACGATAGATCAGTCGTTGCATTAACAAGCCATTGTTGACTGTCTACACTATTTAACGGCGCGACGACACTCCTTTCAGGGCCTCGCCAGAATGAACAGCTTTGCATGCCTTCAAAGCTCCCGTCGAGCCCTCTACAGGGTCTTCGTTCAACATGAGGGTCTCCTCACACGACAGTTCCAACCTCCGCGTGCACTACCTATACAGAACCGCTTCTTCTCTGCATCGCAATTGAGAGCGAAAAACAAGAAAGCAAGGAAACGCGAAGATGAAATCGAGGAAGATCCTTTCGCTGATGAGGGCCGAGACCGTGGCTTCGATCGCCGATACACTACCCAAGAGGAGTTTGAAAAGTCTGGTCGCGATCGCCTCCCCCAAGATTTCGAGATTACGGACCCAAAGATCATGGTTCTCGATAATGGTGTATTCGATGGACCTCTTCTCACAAAAAACGTGCTGAGCCGGCTGCCCGAGACAGATTCACTTCGCATGATAACACCCTACATCCCAGGCGATCCAAAGAAGGACAAGCCAACGCAGTATGCTATATGCAAGATTGTCAACAAGAAGGAAGAATACGAGCGTCAGCGCGAACTAGCCCAACGCCGCCGCTTGTCCAAACAGACCACACCCAAGCTCAAGGAAGTCGAAATGAGCTGGGCCATCAGCGAGCATGACCTTGGGGTCAAGACACAGCAGCTGATTGGGTTCCTCAGCAAGGGTATGAAGGTGGAACTGATCCTGGGCTTCAAGAAGAAGGGACAGAAGAAGCGGACGTCGGAAGATACCGCAGAGGAAGTCTACGCCAAGGTGAACAAGCTGGTTGAGCAACTAGGCTCGAGAGAGCACAAGCCAAGAGATGGAGAGGTTGGCAAGACGATGAGGATTTACCTCGAGGGAATCGCAAAACAGGCCCGTGAAAAGCCACAGGTAGAAGCGGAATCACCAGAGGTGGACGCTCAAAAGGATGTGTAAATGTTCCACATGACATCATATACTGGGTATCTGCCAGTCAAGTCTATAGCCGAATAAAGAAAGTCATCAGTCCGGTTGTCGTCTCCCGGATATTGAGCCCATTTTAGACACCAAACTCCAAGTACAGTCCCGAGAACTAAAGGATCTCATCACCATCCTCGTCAGCAGGTAGAGGTACCGCCGCAGGGGTGTTGATCTCTGCAACAGGTGCCGCCTCCTCCGCAACATCCATATCCTCGTCCATATCGACCCCACGCCTCTTCACCTCAGCATCACTCTCCTCACTCTCCACATCCTCAGCCTCCTCAGCAGCCCTGTTAATCTCATCCCAATTCTTACTCCTCTGCTGAATATTCCTCCCCCGACCCTTACTCTTCTCAACCTTATTCTTGGTCCGCTCCACAACAGCAGCAGCCATCTCGAGGCCCTTCTCATGACGTTTCCTAGCTTTAGCAGACATCTTCTCTTTGCGACCGCGCTTGGCCTTCTTGGTGATACCAGCGGAGTGGTGCGCTGCTAGAACGGAGGGTCGCTGGGTAGCGTCGCGGGGAGGCTTGACTTCTTTTAGGGACTTGTCGGTGTCGATGTCGATGTCTGTTGCGCGACGAGCGGCGCGGGAGTGGATTGAGGGCGCTGGACATGTTAGATTGGAGTACAGAGGGGGGATAGAGGAAGTACCCTTCTTTTTCGCCATTTTTGTTGATGTTTGAGTGATGTTGGTTGAATCTGCAACTTCGGGCTTGGTGGGGGATGGAAATTTTGATACCCCACAAAGATAAGCTCACCGAGACTCACCGAGCTCACCGGCCACGACAGGGCCCAGACATCTTGGAAGAGTCTTGGAGATTTATGTCGTACGTACTGCCCGTGTAATTTGAGGGCCTATCGAAGT
The DNA here is from genome assembly GCA_013759095.1 of Fusarium sp. NRRL 29148. Taxonomy (NCBI): domain Eukaryota; kingdom Fungi; phylum Ascomycota; class Sordariomycetes; order Hypocreales; family Nectriaceae; genus Fusarium; species Fusarium sp. NRRL 29148. Next base: position 18,399 of record JABSTL010000030.1, read on the forward strand.
AAATAAACTACCTGAGCGATGAGAATTTACGGGACATTGTGATTAATTTATAGAATAAGTTGGGTAAAGGCCTCGCACTACCGTGTTGGGTTATTGCACGCTCTTGCACTTGTACCCCATGAATGTCTCAACTTCCCTCGTGCACCAGCATCATCTCATTTCATCAATCTTTCACCTACAGCCGAACCTGCAAATACTCAAGTTCAATTTACGCGATCCAATCGCTCCAAAAGACCCCGTGGCCGTGAACATGCAAGTGTCTGTCTAGCGTTCGTTACTTGCCAACGTCCCGCCGTCTCCAGCAGACGCATTAGCAATGCTTCCCATCACGACCTGCTTCGTTGCAGGACTGCAATATTTGATCCACCCTTTAAAGCTTGTATGTTGATGACTGAGAGGTCATACGCATCCTGACACGTCTAGGGAACCATTCAAGAAACCATCAACCCCGATGCTCTGATTCCAATCACGCTCCTGTCAACTGAGGAAATCTTTGGCGACCTCGAAGGAATTCTACAGCTGTTCGATTCAATTGATGATGTATTTGTTCCCGACTTTGGTTCCATTCTTGTCGAAAAGAGTGGCGACAACAGTAGCCAGGTTCATGTCGATACGCGACAGATCTATCACATGGACCAAATCAAGGCTCTAGATGGCTTTTCTAAGTTACCTTCCGGTCCCTACTTTCTTTACGGCCCAAATCTTTACCAAGCCTGGCGGCTGTATGACGATGAATTCGGAGCTTTCACTTCTGGTGCAATACCTGACGATCTGAACCAACCAGATGAGTATGTTGTGTCTCTAGTGCAAACCGTAGCTGACAATACAGATTCCAACCTCTGACCTCTTCTTCCGTTTATGGAGACTCAGTTACAGTTCCTGTGCCATCAAGACTTTACCATTCTCAACCTTCTGCCAAGAAACCCCTGTCTGGTGTCCGTGTTTCTATAAGCGACACGATGTCGTTGAAAGGAACCTATACAACCTATTCGAGTCGGGCATGGAAATCACTCTACGAAAACTCCTCGAGTTCTACAGCTAAATATGCACAAAGCTTAATAGACCAAGGAGCTGTCATCGTTGGGAAAACAAAGACATCGCATCTTGGTGCAGGGGCAGAATGGGTTGATCAACAAGCTCCTTGGAGTGCAAGAAGCGATGGATATCAAAGGATGAAGGGTGGTTCAGTTGGTGCTGCTGCTGCCTCAGTTGGGTATCCATGGATTGACTACAGCATTGGCGTTGACGGTAAGTCGGGTCATCGCGAGAAGCCATGACTGACCTTGTATAGATGGTAGAGTGATGACCGAGGGCGGCATATACTCCATGAGTGAGCCTGGAAATATATCTACCGATATAGCTACGGCATCAAAGTGAGCACTGTGGTCTACTTTTGAGCTACACTGACCACCCTAGGTTCGACGAAACTCGAATCTTTAGTCGGAGTCTCAAGGGACTCCTCGATTTCGCGGAAAACGCCAAGACCGGGGCTCCTGAAGCCTCCTCCCCAAGGATCATCGTACCAGAAGACATGTCATCGCCTCAAAAGTCGCAGAAAACAGCCATAGCGACTTTTGTATCAATTCTGCAGGATCTCTTGGGCACGAAAGCTGAGTATATCAACGTTGGCAAGACTTGGGAAGAAAGTCCTCCCCCTGAAGCGTCGAATGATGGAATGCAAGCATACATGGAAAAGGTTAGTTAACTTCAATGACAAGACCTCACTGACAATTTAGGCACCCTTCCGGTCATGGTGTTATGATTACTACCATTCCTTTGACATTTTTCGAGATGAGTACAAGCAAAAGTTTGACAAGAAGCCGTTTGTTGAGGCTACGCCGCAATTCTTCTGGTATGGCCGTATGTTGCGCAGTTATTCAATCAACTGACCTCCTAGGAACGAATGCAAGTCGGTAACAGAAGAGGAGCACCGCCAAGATACAGAACGTCTTGAAGTATACCGAAAATGGTTCCTTGGGGTTATCGTACAAAATTCTACCTCCAATGCCAAGGGAGACGCAGTCGTGATGCTTCCATGTGGAAATGCTCAAGTTGAACATCGGAACGATCCTGCGGCGTATGTACATTTCCCCGTACTGATACCTGGCTGACAGCATATCAGCCCACCCACCATTTACAAAGGAATCGACTATACAACACTGGCACCGATATTGGGGGCTTCCTTGTTATCATTTCCGTGTAAGTTGAGTGCATTGGCTGTAGATGGCTACTAACAAAACCAGTCACTCAGCTACCCTACGAGTCTGACATCTCTGGAGACACAGAGTACCAGCCAGTCTGCATCTCGGCTCTCGTCCACGGAAATGAAAGATCAATCATTCAGTTGATCAAAAAGGCTTTAGAGACAGGGCATATTCCCACCAAAGTTAACGTCGGACGGTTCACGTTTTCAGTCAAGAAGTCGGATCACGTCAACAATGACCTACAGGCTCCCTTGTCGGGTCAGAATGTGTCGGACGAGCTGTAACCAGTCAGAGGTGCCTCCCCAATGTCACGCCATGCCAACTTCCACCACTCTGACCTGAATACAAGGCTGCCGGTATGAGATCTCCCCACACGAAAACATGCAATCAATTCCCCACGATGTCTGTGGATACGAGATTGGGGCCCCGGATGATATTACCGGTATTTGTGTATCCCGGTAGCGGTTTATGCAGGCTCCCATTTGGCTGTGTATTGTACCTCCTATGAATCAAATTGGATACATTCACCTTGACTTGATTCTTGTTAGTGATCTGATGCAAACAACTCCACATGGAAACATAAACCGGGGCTCATCGGGCTCGGAACCGTCAATTGACAGGGGTCGTCGTCAAGCTCACGGGCCGGAGACTGGGGTATCACTGCCGTGGGGACTGTCGAACCAGACGAGGCGAGTGGAGGTGAACGTGCGGTGCGGCTGAGTGTTATCGATCGCTCCACTTACTGAGACACATTGATCGGATCAGGCACACATATCTGACTACCTAACATTTTGGGCAATCTAGTGTGCTCTCTCTCATACTTTGTTTTTATAAGACAGTCAACCATCAAAATGGCGGAACCAACCAATACACCCGTGCCAGCTTCTACACCGCGGGCTACATCTCCTGCCCCTCAACTTCCATTCATCTCCCAAGGACCTCTTCCAATACGGTCATCCATGACACACTCAAAACCGAGAGTTCTTCATATTGGAGAGCCTATCAAATACAACCCTGAAACATATCTCCGCCTCAGTATTCAGTGTGAGGTTATCAGACCGCCAATTGAAGAGCGGCAACGGCCAGAGTTTATCAAGGCCCTCAAGGAAAAGAGATGGGGTGATTTTGATGCCATATTTCGTCCATTTTGGGGAACTGGAGGTGAAATGGGCAAATGGGACCAAGAGTTGATCAGCCTGTTGCCGCAGAGTGTCAAGGTATTTGCAAGTGCGGGTGCAGGCTTTGATTGGGCTGATACGAAGCTATTGGGAGAACGAGGTGAGTTGACACAGCTGCTAGTAGACACTCGCTAACTGGAAAGGAATCATCTACTGCAATTCTGGTCTCGCAGCTGCTGAAGCTGTAGCTGACTTTGCCATCGTTGGGATCATTTCAACATTCCGGGTCCTCCCATGGTGTATCTCCTCCGCCATGTCGGGCGATGAGGAGGCATTCAAGGAGAATCATCGCGATGCTACAATGCGGTCGTACAATCTTCGTGACCAGGCTCTAGGAATCATTGGGTTTGGCAACATTGGCCAGCAGATCGCTGCTCGTGCTCGACATGGCTTTGGAATGGACATTCACTATTATGATGTGCTCCCCAAGCCTGCTGCTGTTGTCGCTCCTGTCCGAGCTACTCATCATGAGACGCTTGAGAGTCTACTTGGTCGATGCGACTGTGTTGTTCTCTGCACGCCAGCTGGTGAAGGTACTCTGATCAACTCAAAGACCCTGCCATTCTTCAAGCGTGGATCGCGGTTTGTCAATATTGCGCGAGGAAGTCTTGTTGATGAGGGTGCACTGGTTGCTGCCCTTCGAGACGGTACACTATCAAGCGCGGCTCTTGATGTCCACGCAAACGAGCCAAAGATACACCCCGAACTGCTGGAGCTCGCTAAACAGGGGCGTGTGTTGGTGACATGCCACAATGCGGGTGGAACAGTCGACACCCACAAAGGGTTCGAAGAGCTAAGCATGAGAAACATCATGGCTGTTCTCAGCGGAGGAGAAGCCATTACTCCTGTGAATCTAGAGTTTCTCAAGAAGTAGCGCAACGCAGGGGGTAGAGGATAGAAGCAGGTAGCATAGAATCATGATAACGAATGCCCTAACCAATACATATACCAACTCCGGCTCAACAATACCCAACGCTAATTATACAGATACACTTACTCCTTGGGCTTCTTCCTAATCAGACCAGTGGAAAGTACATTTACAGCCTTGGGCTCTTCTTTCGGCTTCTTCTTGACAAGGCCCTCTCCAAGGACATTAACCTTGTTTTGAGACTCATCAACAGTCGAGTCAGTTCGTTTTCTCTTGACAAGACCCGTGAGATTGTTTATGCCGTTCTCGCGGTCGTGTGCCGTTTGAGTTGGCGTCTCGCGTGCACCGGATACAACAACGCCCCAGTTACCGCCGCCTCCGCCTTCGCTCAGCCAGCGGCGTGTACTACCAACCGCTTTATTGAGGGTGGCAAAGTCGAGGTGTAGCAGTAGATCTACAATACGCTTGTAGGTTGCCTCATCGACAATCTTCTCACCGCGTCCTTCAGGTGTCCATGTGTAATATGCCGTGTTTGCGGGACGATCAAGCAGGTAATTGTGTTTGGCCCGCTTGATCTGGGGTTTTCGGGGGATGATCGGACCAGTGAGTTTCTTTTTCTTCTGCTTCTTCTTCTTTGGCTTGGTGTCTGGCTGTTTCTTGCTGGGAAAGAGTTTTCGAGGTGTTGTCGTTGGCGTTATTTGAGTGATCCGCTGCGTCTTTGGTGTTGACGGTGGGTTTGTCGACGGAAAAGACTCGTTTGCTGTGGGTTCTGGTTCCTTATCGTCAAATACCAACCAGATAAATCCCGTCATGCGACCACTGGAGCACTCTTGTCGGAAAGCCATCATTTCCCAAAACATGTCGAGAGTCTTGACACTCTTCCAGCTACCCTGCGTCTTCATTGCCTGCGAACTCGCAGCCTCCTCATCAAGCTCATCTCGGAATCGTGATTTAGGATCGTCAGGAAAGTGTGGGATCAGACATCGCGGCGGTACCCAGTCAAATTCCCGATAATAATGCGATATTCGTTCCAGCGGATGCGCAAACTCCCAAGCAGCGTCTGTTCTTCGAGGTGTCATTGCTCGAACCTCATTTGGCTCCAAGCCTGGCACGACGATGTATCCCTTTGAACTCTTCCATGGTGCTTCTACCGATTTTGGTGCCGGTCCGAGAAGGGGATCGAGCACGCGACACCACCATTTGATAAGACCGCGGTCATCGAGGACATGTTTTCCCTTGTTGTCGACACTTCCGGGAAATAGATATTGGTCTTGTGCGCGGGCGAACAAATTGACGATGAATTGTATATCCTTTCGTTTCCTCTTCTCGACGAGGAATCCAACAAACGTGGCGCAAATCTCACGAATAGGACTCGGTGTCCCCTTGGGAAGATTGAGGAGCGTCAGATAGCCCGTCGAATCAGCCTTTGACACAAACAACGTAGTCGATCGAGCAGTCGTATAGATGAAGACTTCGACACCTAGCACCAAAACCTGCTTGCCGTCTGCATCGATTGAAACAGCGAGGAAATGGTTCTCGCAGTATGTTCGTTCGGGCCGTTCGTTCGGTGGTGGGGAGTAGAGAGGGTCGGTCTTTGTGGGGGGTGTTGAGATGTGGAGGATTGTAAAGTCGTGGCCTGTTGGGAGGACAGAGGCCAGACGAAATTTTAGGCCGTTGTCCGTCATGATGGTTGCTGATGGATGTTGGAGCTGGGATTGATTGTTTGGTATAAGTTGGGGTGGTCGCTAGGGCAGCGGTGGGGCGTTGATCTACAGGGGTTCCAACGCAGGGGTCTAGTGGAGTCGTGATACCTGCCAGGTCCCGACTGTCGATATCCGTCCATGGATCTGGGATCATTCAGCTCTTTGACCCCATGGCTCCAGAATGATAGTATAATCTCAGTTACACGAATTAACAGGAATAGAAACATCATTCATTGTTCGTAATCGCTTAGACGCTTGCACTCAAATCTTGCACCAACTCTGAAGGTCTCGGATGATCACTCCTCCAACTCCCAACAGCCATAGCAACATACAGAAGATTCCATCTCGGACCATCCGGAAAACACACAAATTCAGCAATCATCATCTCAACCAAAGGCTTATACTTGGTCAAAACCTCCTCTGACCCTCTCCCCTCTACGAGAGCCTGCAGCTCGTCAATCTCAGCTGGTTCGAGATACTTGCGCAAATGGTTCTCAACTTCCCCGGGAGTCTTCCACCATTCGGGCCCCTGTCCTTTCTCGACTAGTTCCTGTTCCATTTTTCGTCGTAGATCGGGCAGCACCGAGTTCCACACCATCTCGGTTCCTGCGCGTGGAAGATCGATAAACCCTTTGTGCTTGTACTCTAGTCGAGCCAGTGCAAGTGAGAGCAGGAATCTTCGATCGTTTAGGTGCTTTGAGTGGTTGAATAATCGGTCCATGGGGTTTTGGGCTGGGAGTCCGGGTTTACCAATCATGTTGAGCTTGTATGTCTCCCATAGCGATACTGTATTTCTTGTACATGCCCAGTACAGCGTCCCTGCAAATGTGTAAAGACCGTCGCCGAGGTATTTGCCTGCATCTGATGGCGCTTCAAAAATACGGGCCAATCTGTCCGTGTTAGTCCAGAGTTGCTGCTCTAGACTTAGACGAGGAGGCGCGGTGTTTTGGCCCAGCGATTGAGCATGGATCATGATATCCGACGACAACAGCCCCGAAAGATATGACAACCTCTCAGCTGAGATTGGATCAGTGTCTATTGAGCCAGAAGTTGTCAATGCTTGACTTTCGCTCTCTTCCCCAAGAGTTTCTCTCGCATCAGCCAGGGCCGCCTCAAGTTCCTGGTCCTTCCCACCACGCTTCAGCGCGACTTTCTCAATTCGTTTCAGAGCATTTCTCAATCTCTGATTCTCATCTTTGAGAGTGTTGAACTTTGAGGCATGTCTTTTGCGATACTCGCGCTGCGCAACTCTGCTGCGCTCCCGCTTTGGCTGTTCATGCATGTTAGGTAGTGTTTGGTAACAAAAGTTTCTGCTTGGTAATTGTGAGATCCACATACATCGGAACTATCTCCATTTCCCGGAGGTGACATTTCAATGGCATGGGGAGTGTGATGACGATGTTGGAGGAATAACGTTGCTGACTTACCAGGAGAGGATTGATAACGTTATGAGGCGTTATGGTGGCTGGTGGGGGTAGTCATGTAGCAAGGGTGAGGCGTCAGCGCATGAATAATGTGTAACGCAACTCAACGTTGAGCTCATGATGCTCAGTGAAAGATGCTCATGAAAGGATTCACAATGATGAAGGATTCTGGGCCAGATATGTATATATTGTATGAGAAGATCGAAGAAAAGAAATGAAATCGCTCTCATTCAGTCACTATTCATTCACTGTATATTCACTACTCATTCACCCATCTCATACTTAATTAAGCATCAAAATGGCATCTCTAGTCACCACCCTTCACAAAAACTCATACCCATCCATCTCCCCTCTTCGTCCTGAGCTTTCTACCAAAGGAAAGAATGCTGTCATCACAGGCGGTGGCTCTGGTATTGGTGCCAGCATTGCCAGGTCATTTGCTAAATCAGGCATCACCAACTTGGCTCTCCTCGGCCGGACAGAAAAGACGCTCCTCGAAAACAAAGCCTACATTGAAGAAAAATACCCCGAAACTAGAGTCTGGACTTATACAGTCAACATCGTCGACGCTGACTCAACTCGATCTGTCCTTGAAGCTTACACCACTGCAATTAATAGAAAGATCGATATTCTCATCGCAAACGCCGGGTACATGCCCAAGACTGAACATGTGACCGTGGCAGATCCTGTCGATTGGTGGCTCACATTTGAGATCAACATCAAAGGCAACTTTAACCTCTTGCGTGCGTTCGACCCTCTCGCCACTCCCGGAGCCACAGTCATCCACGTATCCACAAGCGCAATGTACACAGAGTTCATGCCCGGATTCTCAGCCTATCGCGGCTCAAAGCTTGGAGCTTATAAAGTATTTGAATGGTACGCCAAGGAGAACCGAGACAAGGTGGTTATACAGTTTCACCCCGGACTCATCATGGACACGGCCATCACTCGACCTCTCGTGGATGTCGTCAAAGACTATGGACTTGTTCCGGAGGATGTGTCACTGCCGAGTGACTTTGCTGTTTGGGCTGCGAGCGATGAGGCCAAGTTTCTGAGTGGGAGGTTTGTGGAGTGTATGTGGGATGTTAAGGAGCTCAAGGCGGCGAGGGATAAGATTGAGGAGTCATGGGAGAAGTTTACTGTTGGGCTGGTGGTTTAAATGATTACGATGTGTCAACCTGACTTTTGAGTTTCACGGGAGCGGGGTGAGATAAGAATAGAGTACAAGGTTGAGTTTTGAAAGTTTCGTTCTCATAAATATAAGCTGAAGGCACCTGGCCGCCAGATGTGGTAGAGAATTCAAGGTAGGTTCATATTTCTAAATCGCTGCTTTCCCCTTCACTCGTCAATTTGATCAGTCTCCATCATCTACCAGTGAACAAGAGCTTCAGCATCACCAGGATAACGAAAAGGACTTTATTCTCAATCTATATCGTCTACTGTGTCAAAGAGCCATGGCTCCTCTGCAAGACAACGTCACAGGCGACTCAAGGACTACGGAAACACACCCTCTGTTGATCACCATGGATAGGAGGTCTTATATCAGAAGCTGCCCAGAAGATGACCCAAAGGAGCTATATGACCTCTTCCGCCAACTCTCGTTCGAAAGAACTATTGATCCTGAAAAGATGCAACGACACATCTTAGACAGCATCTATCGTCTTGTCCATGGCTCCAACAACATCGAAGATGTCAGTTTCAGCTTCAACACGACAGTCGAGCTTTGTCGAGCCATTTTTGAAGGCTCGATCAGTGACCCATCTGATCTCCTAGTGCTTGACGTGGAAGTCTATCGAGAGCTGGGCCAGCATCTCAAGGCAGCGCAGTATCTCATTTGTCAAACCACCAAGAGCGATCTGTCCGAGGATATCATCAAGGAAGCGCATCGCATCTTGACAAACGAGTTCAATCAGACTGAAGGCACATGTGATACCGAGTACAGCGGCAAATATCGCACATCTCCCCCACAAGAAGCGTCCCGTCCCTATACAGACCCCAACAAGATTCCGGCTGCGATGGACAGGATGATGGCCAGCTACAGAGCTGATATCCTGGCCGCTGGAGTAAAAGGTGAGATTGATCCTGTGGCGCTTGCAGCAAAATACAGCCACATCTTCTCCAGTATCCATCCGTTTCATACCGCCAACGGTCAGATGAGCCGCCTTATACTCAACGCCATACTCTTCAAGTGGGCGGGATGTCTCGCCCCTTTTGGTCAGGACGAGGAGGAATGTGCAGAGTATCTTTCAATTATTGTTGAGGCGATGGATCTGGAGATCTCTGAGACTGAGAGTTGTCGTGGAGTGTCTGATGGTCGTGGACCGAAGCTTCATACAAAGCTAGCTTCCTATGTCTTGAAGCATGCGGCGGCGGGAATGTTATTGGTTTGCGAACCTCTGCAATTGGATGGGTGATATACCATGTACTTCATTCTTTTCGTATATGGGATACATCTTATAACTTTCGAGCAGAGTTGGAACAGTTTTGCATGATGGTTCTCAGAAAAGGGGGTCATGGATGTGACTTGGCATGAGCATTAACAAACACATCCTCCAGCCCGCCTATCATTATCAACACTTCAAAAGCCCTTCAGTTACAGACACTATCAAGGATCGCAGACTCACACATCAGACACTATCACGTCCCCTTTTCAGCCGATCCACCACTCTACCCCTGGCACTGCCAACACCTGCGAACAACCACGCCAACACTCCAAGCACACCTAAACCACCCCCCGCCATACCTTAATGTGTCAGAGACACTGAACCCCTATCACCAGAAGTGGCGGCAGCTCGCTTTGGCCCAACGGTTTAACAAAGCGTGTACGACCGATCTCTCGCCGCTTTCCGGGACAGTTCGTGGGGTCGAATCCGGTCTCCTTACTGCCTGGAAAGCTTGAGTTGCAGGATGGGAAACACCAGCAAGACAGAAAAAGGAAAAGACATATAATATGTAAAGATGGAGTGGGATAAGTGGTGCCCGGAGCCTGCAACTCCGAGATTGATATTTTTGCAGTTTGTAGATGATGTATTTAGTTTTGTTTGATATAGTAAATAAATCTCCAAAGGTCCTAGTGGCTCAGAGCATGTTTGTTTTCCCAGTGAGCAGAGAAGCCCAGCTTGGTGGTGTCTGATAATAAGTTGAATGGCAACAGTCGCTCCTTTGTGCTTATTGTTAACGACACTTCTGTTTGTTCTTTTTCGTTTTCTTGCTTTAGTCGTGTTCTTTATTTGATCCTCTTCTTCCTCGCTTTCATCTCCCTTCTTATCTGACCTCTCCTTGTTCTTATTCTTTTCCCCCTCCTTAGTTATCGCTGCATCGTCCTCCTCTTTATCTACTTCCTCTCTGCTCTCCTCCTCCTCTGGCAGCCCCTCTACTTCATTGCCTTGCTCCTTGTTATCCTCGTCCTCAGATTCATCCTCACTATGTCCCTCGCTCTTCTCCTCCGCAGTCGCATCGTCTGTTTCCTCGCCATGTTCTTCCTCTCCATCTACCTCTGGCGAATCTGGCTGGCGGTGGGCCTCGAACCAAGCAACGCAAACTTGCATGGGATACACAGCTTTCTTGACATGGTAATCGTATCCATGGTGATGCCCACGCTGCAGCAGCATAGGACTGACTACGAGATCGACATTTTGTCCCTCTTCATTACGGCTGAGACCGCCATAATGGTCTTTCAGAGCCTGGCCCTCTATTCCTTCGAGTTTATGTTGGAAAGAAAACCCGCAGGTTTGTTGAGTTACGGAGTGGTGAAAGACATGGGAGAAGACAGTCAGGTTGGCGCCAAAGAGAAAATCCAGGTCGACCACGATGTTAGCAAGATTTCGAAGAACCCGGTGGGTTCCGTTGGCGGGAACTCTTCCATCGTACTCTGGGAAATATCGGCCGAGCGCCTTGGCAATGATCGGGACAACACAGGTAGCCTTGACCAATATCTGCGAGACAAGATGAAAATCATGGCCAAAGAGACATCTCCCCTCACCAACATCGTCTGGTGCGAAGGCAATCAAGTGTCAGTTTTAGCACTAGCGTCTCGGGCTCACCGTAACTGACCAGCTCCCATAGTCAAACTGCAGTAGCTCAAGGTGCCGTGTACCATGGAATTCAGGCAAATAGCCAGTCATACCAGCCGATAGTGCAGGTCAATGGTCGAGCCTCTGGAGAAGGCCATGGCTTGGAGAGTAGTGCCGATAGATCCATTCTTTCGCTCGTGAATCCGGTGAGTATCTCACTACTATATGGGCTAGTAGAACCAACCATGAACCGACACACTCCGCAGGGTGGTGAGCTCTCTGCTGGTGGACACAACAGAAGACCTATTCCTCCACAGGCAGTGTGGCAGGGGAGAGATGGGTGTTTTTACGTGAACATGTATCGTCAAGAGGGCCCAGATGCAATCCCTGGATTCGCAAGCTGCTTGTCTTGGAATGCCGTGGGTGGACCCCAGAACTTGGAGTTCCAATTTTCTTGGGATGGCACCCAGATGCATTATGTTCTGCTGTATCAGGGCAACCAACAAGTTCCCCTGACGATCGAGAACTACTATGATCTTTGAGGAATATCTCCCTGGCCTGGATGAATGCTGAGGCAAGCGTCACAAAAATATGGGAGGGTACTATCAGAACGGCATTCGTGAGTAGATATCATGTTATGAGGTGGAAAATTGTTCATTGCCTCGGATCTAGAAATTGGAGTGTTTATGGCTTGTGTAAGATGCTGCTGGTTCATCCTAAATCATCCAACATGTCACAGCGCTTTTCTTCTCCTTCATGGCATCTTGGGTCAAGGAGTAACTCCAATTATCTTTATCAGTAAGGCCCTTTCCGACCTAGACAAGTTCCAAGTGAGCTCTTGAGAATAGCCATCAGGTAACATTGCAAGGTGCCTCACTACGAAGGGTTCACTTAGTTATGCACCAGCTGGGATCAATGCGCCTCGATCGGGCCATCAACATCAACTTGTAGTCGGCTGTTAATTGACGAATGGTAGAAGCCGAGATGCACATTGAAGAGAAGTTTGACAAGTACTACCTTATTAGTATGTCATCCAAACTCGAGGTCGATATCAGTCAGTTCTCAAGTGTGGCGCTAACTTATCAAGCCACACTATCCAAATGCGCAGCTCCATCTCAGCCTCGTCAAGCTTCACATTCACGCAACTCAATAAATATACCTTACACTTGTCCTACACCGTCCCAAACCACGCACACTGCCCTCTGAATCGCATCATCCAAGTCAGCGCCCTCTTGCGCATCCCACAGCGCCATGGCTACCGATACCCCCAAACTGCTCTGGAATCCCGATAACGTCAAGGATGTCGCAGAGTCGGTCGGCATCAGCTCTCTCAACGAAGAGGCGCTCAAGTGCTTGGCACAGGACGTCGAATACCGAATCGGCCAGGTCATCGTGGAGTCTCTGCGCTTCATGCGCGCCGCCCGCAGAACAACCCTCACCGTCAACGATATCTCCCTCGCGCTCAGGGCGCTCGACGTAGAGCCCCTCTACGGCTACGACTCTACGCGTCCGCTACGATACGGCGAGGCCAGTCTCGGACCTGGCCAGCCGCTGTTCTACATTGAGGATGAGGAGGTCGATTTTGAAAAGCTCATCAATGCGCCTCTGCCTAAGGTGCCGCGCGACATGGGGTTTACAGGTACGTTTTCCGGTCGGCGCACGATTCCATGCTGACGTCTTTAGCGCACTGGCTCGCCATCGAAGGTGTCCAGCCCTCCATCCCTCAGAACCCCACGACTTCCGAATCTCGATCGCAGGAACTCCTCCCCAAGGGACCTGGCGCCAACCCTGCCTTGTCCGCCTTGGCAGGCAATGACAATGTCTCCATGAAACCATCTGTTAAGCACATTGTGAGCAAGGAGCTCATACTCTACTTTGACAAGATCCAGGCTGCTGTTCTCGACGACAATCCTGACGAAGAAGTGGTACGCCTACGGCAAGCCGCTCTCGGTTCCGTGAGAGACGACCCTGGTCTGCACCAGCTCATCCCATACTTCATCACCTTTATCATGGACCGAGTAACACACCATCTCGATGACACCTTCACTCTAAAGCAGATGATGGAGCTGACGAATGCTCTCATCGAAAACAAGAGCCTTTTCCTGGATCCCTACGCCAGTCCCCTGTCAGCGCCCGCTCTTACTTGTCTAATGGCGAGAAAGCTGGGCACTGATGAAGGTACGGATGCTCTCAAGGAGCAGTATGATCTTCGACAGCTGGCTGCATCTCTGGTTGGACGGATTGCGCGCAAATACTCTGCTTCCAACACACTCCTGCGGCCCAAGTTGACGAGGACGTGCCTCAAATACTTTCTCGACCCTACCAAACCCCCTGCGGTTCTCTACGGGGCCATCCACGGCCTGTTGGAAGCGGGAGGTCCAGAGGCAATCCGCGTGCTGGTGCTACGCAACTTGCAGACTTTTGACTCGGGGATTCTACAGCCTCTGAAGGAAAAGGCAGAGGGCACAATGGACTACGAGATGCTGGTTCAGGGCATAGTACAAGCTGTGGCTTCGCTGGCAGATTACGTCGAATCAGACACCAATGGAGTCAATGGTACAGCAAACGTCGAGACAGAGATATCCGAACTCAAGGACTTTATCGGACCCATCATTGGAGAAAAGATTGCCTCTGTGGGTAATCGGAGATTGATCAGGACAATCCTGGATGCTCGATTCTTGGATTAGAGATTTGGCACGTAATATTCACGACAGGCGAATGGCGTTTGGTTGCGAATACCTCGCGAGTTGTTGGTTAGAACAGGCTCCAGCATTTAAAGGCGCTTGTGTACAGATAATAAAATTGTTTGCTCAAAGTCAGGAATGCCCTCAGGCTAATACTCGTACACGAGTTTCTCGTCCTTGCCGTACTCCTTCCCTTATCCATTGTATCATCCACTGCGAACCATGCCATCTACATCCCTCCGTCTTCTGTTCAATTTTGATGTTTTACAGGAAAGCAACCAGGCCAATGGCGCCGAGGAAGCTGGCAGCCCAGATGTACTTGTCGGCCTGGATAATAGTCGTCTTGGCGAAACCCTTGCCGGCGTCGTACAGGAGGTGCTTGAAGCCGCTGATGGCGTGGTAGACGAAGGGGAAGCCCAGCGTGAACTTGATGCCGCCTTTGATGGCGAGGGGGAGACCAGCAGCGAAGCTGGCGATGCTTGCGCTCTCGAGGTGGAGTCCGACAAGAGGAGCGACGAGGTAGGCGAGGGAGAAGCCGTACATGGTCGCGGAGAGGGTGCAGCCGGTGATTCGGTTCCAGGCGGAGCTACCGAACCATGTCTGCTCGATCTTGTAGATGGCCAGGTGGGGAGAGACGGGGCGGTTGAGGCGCTGGTTGACGAGGATCTGGTGGCCGTCTTGCTGCGAGACCTTGGTAGAACCGACAGCGCTGCGAATGTCAGATGGGTGAAGCTCGATTGAAGCTAGAGACGCACCGTAGGGGGGAAGACGTAGAGATTCCAGCAGCGAGAGCAGCCTTGGGAATGTTCTGGGCGAAGAAGGGCTTGGTCGCACCTACAGAGCTGTTAGATATCGGGATGTCGAGGCTCGGGTTGCGAAAGTACCTTGACGAAGAGCAGCGACGCCAACACGTTGAGCGAGCATCGTGGCGGATTGTGAGAATCTATCGATTTCGAAGAGAAAGGGTTCAGCCAAGGTCGGGTCAACGATATCGTCAGCGTCGATGCTTCAAGGGCGAGATTCGTACGGTATCTGGAGTATCAATGATGATGGCTTCCTATTCTCAAGATATCGGAACGGGCCTCCTCGGCTTCTCGGTCCAATCAGCCAATGGGATGATGTCAATTCCTCATCTCGGAACGCACGTGACCCACTCTCACGTGCACAGTCTCAATGACTAAGCAGGATCGTGAGTTTTGTTATCGCGAATTTTTTTATCGCCGTCCGGTTTTTCCTTTCTTCTTCAGATAGACAAGAACGTTCGCCGCACGCTGTCTAGTGTAGAGAGTGGACAGCATTGTAGGCAGGGTCTTTGGACTCGAGAACAGTTCTTAGAAGAATATTGGGAAATTGGATCCGTCGTTAATCTCGACACCTAGTTTTCCCGTCTAGGTGTCGTTTCATTTTTGAGATCTACATTCTTATGTATACGTGCTTGTGATGATGACGTTTGAAAGCGAGCTCAAGTAGTGTGCATGTGATCATGACTGGCCTATAATAACTGGTTGACGACTCGAGGTTCTCAATGTGAAGGTCAATCGGATAGTCCTACAGCGTAATGCTGAACACTGAACAAAATGGCATCGCGTCCGAATACATAAAGACTGTCTTTGATATCGTCTTCAAGGTGTAAGGACATACGCTAGTTGTCAGGAGTTTCAGTTTGTACAACTGAACTGCGCAAGGACTTGCCATCCTGTTAAATGATTGTCATTCCCTTCAAGAAGCATGCTTCTCGACTTCATAGCCTGTCCAGTTCATCGCTGAGAGACGTTCAACCAGCACCAGAACAAAGAAAATGAAACTGACGTCAGACTATGAAGAGACTGAACTTTCCGTGGCCGATGCTATAACAAGGTCATGTTCTTGGAACTGGAACCTACAACATCACCATGTTCACTACTCACACATACTCATAAGCCCCTATATATCTCCATATTCCTCGCCAACCCCAACCCGTCTGCCAAATTCAGAGAACCACTCACCAACAGGTATGTTCCTATCCATCGCAATCAAAATGGCCTCCCCTAGTACTCTCATGACTGTCACCTCCCCCACCACAACACTCGATGCCCTGACACAGCACGACCACGGCAACCCCAGCCACTCTGACAAGATAGCCATCATTGGGTTGACAGTCGGCATGGCGCTTTTGTTTCTGCTGTTTATTGCTCCGTGCTGCTGTTTGCAGTATCTGGCTCATCGACAGCAGAAGAAGGAGCAGAACAAAGAGGCTCGGATACGTGGTAGAGTCGCGGGACGACGACATGCGGCAGCCAGGAATAGGTCAGCTGAGGCACAGGTTTAGGTAAGGTGTGTTGATTACTGGTGATATTCAGGTAGGTTAGATAAGAGAGAGGTTGAGGTTGTTTGGGAATGGTTGTAAGTGTACGTGGCTGTCAGTGCCAGCCATCTAGGAATGACATGACATGTTTGCAGACTCGGGCATGCTTTGTTCATCTTCAAACGCTGCATGATCTTGCTTTGATGGGAAATTCTGTTATCTTCTTCACTTGTCATTTGTTACATATGAATATATAAAAACATTGTTCCCCTAATACATCGATCCGTTGCAGTGTTTGTTCAGTGTATGTCATTCTCGTCTCCCCCAAACTTCCAACTCGAATTCATCCCTTGGTGAACATCTTCAAGCCATCCAGACTGCAGTCAAAAATCATTTACAGACACTCGCCAATAACGTCAAAACTTCTGTAAGTCATCCCCCTATCTCACATCACAACTAACATCTCAGTCAACCGCAGCAATGACAAACACCATCCACCGCCGCATGAGCGACACCAGTGTAGTCATCGCCATCGCCATCAGCTGCACCG
The DNA here is from genome assembly GCA_013759095.1 of Fusarium sp. NRRL 29148. Lineage (NCBI taxonomy): Eukaryota > Fungi > Ascomycota > Sordariomycetes > Hypocreales > Nectriaceae > Fusarium > Fusarium sp. NRRL 29148. Next base: position 35,307 of record JABSTL010000030.1, read on the forward strand.
CCATCGTCGTCATCTTCCTTGCAGCAGTTTCTTTTGCAACTGGCGCTCTCGCCCCAAATCACCTACTGGTACCCGCGGCCGCGACCATGACGATTCGGATGCCAACTCTGACGTCGAACTGGATGCCATGCCTGACGGTACTCTGAACCATCCTCTTGTGCGGGGGAGCAATGGTGCGGGACATGTTTATCCGGTTTTTGAAGCGACTCGTGAGCATCATGCTCGTGCTCAGAACTGAGGGTCTCTGTGGCAGGGGGTTGCGATGATGGGAAGACGGAAGATTAAGGACTTGCTGTGAGGGGAATGGACTCAGACACTCTAACAATTGTGGTTCATAATTTGTGACTTGACAAAATATATTGATACATTGCTCCCTGGTATCCATCCCTGCCAACGCCGCTCTATAAATCCAACATGCACCCTACTCCATGGAGATTCCCAGCTCATTATCATACCAGCACCAAACTTTTCCTGAGTACAATCTCATAACCCTACCCCATGTTGCCCATTGGGAAATTGCCAAACAACGAAACAGGCATCTGACTCTGCTGCTGCTGTGGCGGTTGGTTCATGTTCCCCCACAAATCCCAATTCAGCGTCGACACATCCAGATAATTACCCAAAAATGGGTCAAGGTCGGTCATTTGTTGTGAGTTATGCGGGGGATGGGCGACAGGTTGTTGCGGCGAGGGTTCGGAGGTTCTGTTCTCGCTCTTGACGACGTCTCGTAGGCGATAGATAAAGTTTGGTGTCTCGAGGGGTTGGCCAGCTGCTCTGAAGGCTTGTTCTCGGTTCTTCCAAGCTTTCAGGACTGTTTGGGCTTGGATGTAGTATGTCCTTTGGGAGATGTCGAGGAGTTCGGTGTGGTAGTGGTAGATCTTCTTGACCATGTTCCATGCGCGGTCGGCGAGGGAGCCAGTCGGTCGCTGGCAGAGCTGCTTGGTCATGACTGTAAAGATATCAATCTGGAAATGAAACTTGAGGAACCAGAGGAAACCAGTTTGGTCCATCACGCCATATGCATCTGTGCTGTGCTCGTTGTTCATCAACACAATCTTGAAGAGGTTATCCTTCTTGTCGAGAATTTCTGTTCCCCATTCTGGTTGCTCCTTCATGGGGACTAGTATCTCCCTCATCTTGCTGCAGATCATCGGACGGATGCTTAGTGCGGCGACGTGTACGTTTCCAGCAGTTGGATCGATGTAACGAGCTTCGACTTCAAGCAAATTCTGCTCCAGATTGTCCACCAAATCTCGGTACTGTTGGATACTCGGTAGAATGGCAGGATCCTGGCCTTCAAAGTCGTGTCCCATGACAGCAGCTTCTAATCCGGGGGTTCCGTGGAGTGATTCGGCGTTGACGAGAAACTTGGCGATCTGGTAGCCGATCAGACAGAAAGCCATTTCTGTGGGACCCTCGCGGGGTAGAACGGGTTCGATTGATCCCGGGAAGAGGTCGGCATCGTTTACGTTTTGTGGCATCTTGGTGTCCCAGCTGCTTGGGAGAAGTGAGTGGCTCAAGCCAGAAACTAGAGCGTTCTTGGCATCCTGGAGGATGATCTGCCACCACATACGTCGTCGCATTTCGGTCTCAAAGGCATTTAGTCCCAGGTAGTCGCCGTCACGGTGGTAGCCCATCTTTTGCGCGATCCGCACTACCATTCCACTGAGGATCCAGGCCGCATGTCGATCATATCGGTTCTGGAGAGATAACTGGAATCGTCAGCAATAGTTGCGCAGGGGCATTATTGTCTTACCAAGTATAGCAGCAATGCCTGCAGAGCCACCATGTCGTAATTTTTGAGAAAGTTGAACTTTGTAAGTGCCACTTTGGTTCCAATGGTGTACCGTCGGAGAGCTTCATCCCGAGATGTTCCCAGCATCTGAAGACACTCAGCCTCGGTGAGAGATACTGTGGCCATGGTAAATATGGCGAATAGGAGAGCCTGGTAGTTGAGTGGGATCTTGTTGATGTCGGTAGCCATCTCCAAGGCGAATGGTTGCACTGATGGCACGTGGATGATCTTGGTCAGAGGATTGACACGATCGACAAATAACTGCCAGAGCCTAAAGATGTGAACCGGCTCAGGCTGGAGTTCCTCGCATGATCTGGTAGCTGTATCGGCTGGTATCAGAAGATCGATATTGTAATCTGGGCTCAAATCTTCAGAGCCCATGACACTGGCTTCTTCTGGATCATCGGTGTCGACAATTTCTCTCATTGCTTGGAGCTTGAATGGCATTAGTGCATGTTAGCAGGTCAAGTCAGCAGACTCACCTCATCGTGGATATTGGCCCAGAGATAACTGTCCATGAATCGCACCCCGCCTTCTTCCCTGACCATCTTGCCAGTTGGTTTCCACTTGGACTGGCCGTCGACGTTGGTGGGTGTCGCGGGATACGTATCTACGGTCCCATTTGCAGCAGGTGAATGACCAACAGCAGAAGGAGATGGTACAGAACCATCAGCGTATTGTTTTAGGAGCTGCTCACATCGTGCAAGTCTTTCCTGAAGGTCCTGATTGGGTCTCCGGCGCTTCCTTGCAGGAGCGGGAGTGCTTGGAGTACAAGTAACATTTGCCTGGATTCGCATTAATGGCTGAATCTGATAAGAGATTGCGGCTGTGAATGTTCACCTTGATACAATTTGAACAGGGCGTGTTACGGTCGCATTTGATCTTGCGATGCTGACATAAGACGCAGGCCAAGACACGAGGGTTCTTGTGCGATACAGAGCCCGGCCCGAGAGTGATATTGTTTGACATGACCGCAGAATTGAGCAAAACCTCACATAACAGTCATAGAGTCTTGCCTGGTCGTTGAGAGTTGAAGGTTGAGTAAAATATCCAATGACGCCAGCGTGAGCTCCACCTGCAGTACGTACAGCTCAGGCAGGCGGGTAGCTGGGGTTCTTCAGAAGCCCGCTTCCGTCCGTTTCACTGGGGTCAGGTGAGTGAGGGGGAGGGGCAGCAGAACAGAACAGAAACGCAAACGGACAAAGGGTCTGTCGAGACTGAAAGAGGAGGATAAGAAATAAATGCGATGAATGTGAAATGGTTATGATCGATCAGACACTTCAGAACTCCCTGGTGCAAAAAAACGATAAGCAGGGCAGCTGACGATACCGTAAGATGCCGAGCCTACCGGTATAATGTAGAGCCGGTTAGGTTATGGCTGGCTGAGGTGGTGCTTTGCTTGTCTTGTCTTTTCTGGGAGGTAGCCCAGGGGCTGACCTATGTTTTTTTTTATTATCCAGGTCTGTTCGGATTGGATTGTTCAGTGGTTGTTGAAGATTGTGCTAGGTAGTTGTCCCAATGCCTTCTGCATAAAAAAGGTGAAAGAGATTGAATAACTTGATTAAACGCGCATACCGGAACCCGCGTATTCCGTTTATTTCAGGGAAGTAGTCCTTAGATATAAGGATAAATAAAATAATTACCCCTTTGTTCTTAGGGCTGTATCGGTTCAGGCAGATACTTAATTCTCCATACCGTAAATAGACAGTAGGTAGACCTGGCCAAAGGGCAAGGTTGATATAAAGCTGCCTGACAGGAGAGTTTCACATGGTCGATATGTTAAAATCGAATCTTCTAGCTGAAACTGGCCAATAAGGACCCCCTGGACCCGAATTCGAGCCCCCGTCGCTGGGATAGCGGCGGACTTTTGTCATCCAAGTCCGCCGCAACGGACCAAAGCACCAGCCCGATGACTCAATCTGTATGTATCAGAACAGTTACCGTATGCAGACTGACGGACATTAAATACTTAAAACCTTGATCCGATACTATCCCAAAGGATCTGTAGTTTAGCATCTCACCCTACATCAGGCCTTTATAATGTACGCTCATTCATACAGTACGCAGCCGTTTAGAACTGGGCTCTTTGATCAAATATTTTCGTAAACTTCGGAAGCTCCGGAAGGTTAAGCCACTTAAACTAGGTAGACCACCTAGCCCTCTCAACCCCAAACGCTCTTCAGTGCTATGATTACCTATAAGCTCTTCTCCGCAGTGTTTGTAAGAACTCTCTGTGCTGCTCTCACTCGTCGGGTTGTGGGAACAGCCCGGTCCCACATGGTTTTCGTATCCAATCCTTGTCTATGTTTCGCGTTCTGATGATATCCCCCCACGAACGTGATATCACCCAGTGTCCGGTGAACCTATCAGGCTCTGAAGAGTGGTAATTCATCTAAACTGGCTTCTATCATAGTCTGCCCGCATCAAAGGTCTTGTGCCTGATTCGGGTGAGCGGGTTATTATCGTCCCTCTCGTCCTAGGCCCGCTGACCATTATGCAAACTGGCGTGATCCTTGGTTAAGCAAAGGGCCTCGCATAGATCGTCCCGGTGTGGTGTATTCAATGCCAGCTCATCATAATTACGGTAAGCCCTATGGAATAGCTCAACGGCAGTTGTCCCTCTTGACGTCTTCGGAGTCCGGTTAGGACTTCAGGGCACTTCGATTTGTAAGGCAGACTGATGATTCACACGGCATGTCAGGCCTGTCGAAACATCGAATACCTTTGTTATTCGTTTAGACGGGTGGACGGCTAGCATCCGAGTTGATCCGATGACAACATCCAGTGTCGGTATCTTGTTTCAAGCGATGACCTTTAGCAGCCAGCTTTACGCACAACCATAACTCTCATATCATGGTCGTAAGTGACGTGATTGTTCAATACCGGCTCCATGGAATCCATGGAACGGACTCGGATCGTGGCATGCTAGGTTTGACTGTTTGTATTGATCACTCTGAAAACATGGACCCCAGCTCTGGCCCAGGATCTCCTTCATCTTTGTCCTCGGGCATTTTTTCCACTGGTACCAAAGACGTTCTAGCTTTCTTGCGAACAACCCGTCGATGAGTTGAACTTTTTAAATGCTGTTTCCATGCTTCTTCCGTCATTAACACCGTATGACAAACTTCGCATGTACGTTTGCATGGTGTTGCTTTTGGTGGTGGGTTGCCAACTTGTGTAAGAACTTCGTTCGCAAGTGACGAAACCTCAGTCGGTAATGGACGTTCTTCGCCTTTGAGGAACTGTTCGGTCAATTTTACGGCCGGCTCAACGACGTTCTGGCCATATGCAGAGACATCCGTACTGTCCAGGAGATACATGTTGTTCATGGCTTCTGGACCAATCTCTCGTATCCGTGGAATCTGCTTCAGTCTGATCCAGCGAGTCTGATAGACAGCGTATCGTCTCGTTGCCGACTTCATCTCTTCAAGTCCTGCGCTCTTCAATTTCTCGAGTTCTGCAGCCTCTCGCCCCTCATCGACAGCAGACAAGTATGGCTCGAATTGCTTACATCCAATCGACTGCCATATCCCTTTTGTCATGTCGAGCCGTTGACCTTCGCTTTCCTTCTTATGTTTAAATTCGTAAAGTTCTCGGACTTCATCCATGAGTCCACTCGTTTGCATCTTGTCAACTCGCTTATCGAGACGATCTCGCAGGACATCTCGTTCCGAGTAGACCCAGAATAGCAGATTCTCCCAGGGCTGCTTGTTGGCGTCTTTCTGGGCTGCTTCTTTTCGAGCTTGTTGCTCGGCATAGTATTCGGATGCTCTTTTGCCGCTCCGAAGGTAAATCTCCAGGGATCGCTGGATCTTGCGACGATCCTTGGGGTGCCATCGATCGGCCATGACAGGGTCAACCTTTCGTAGCTCATGGAGCATAACTTCACCGGACTCTTGCAGAATTGGGAACGACTTGGACATATCGAGGTCTATGTCATCAAGAATGACCTCTTTGAAGAGTATAGGGTCGACATAATACTGTGAGCCACCGACGAGAATGGGCAACCTTCCTCGGCCACGAATCTCTCGTATTGTTCGAGTCGCTTCTCTCTTGAAATCATCAACATCCCATGGTTGCTCATCTAAAGAAATATGTCCAAGAAGATGATGAGGAATACCACGCTGTTCTTCAGCGGTGATTTTGTTGGTGATTATTGGCAGTCCATTATACAACTGCATAGCATCGGCATTGATAATTTCACCATTCAACCGAGTTGCAAGCTCGACAGCCAACTATATCCGTCAGAGCCATTCTACCATGGGTGATGCTAACTTACATCTGACTTGCCCGTGCCCGTTGATCCTAGCACAACCACCAGGGGTTCTGCTGGAGGTTTTCTAGACATTGTAGTGACATTTCGCCTGAGAAGAGGACCCAGGCGACGAAGCATCTAATATGATAAAGCCATAAATATTGACTCCCAATACCTGCCCTTATCGTGTTTCCAGTGAACGAACAATATTGAGTCAAATCCTCAAATGTTCCAGAACAGGCAAAGCGGAGTCATTTGACGGAAAAATTACGGCGGGGTTCAAAGGTTAGCTTCAATTGGTCTCAGAGGGGTGAAACCCCTTTGTTCACAGCTCGCTAGCTCCCTATAGGCTATTACCTGGAGAAGCTCAGGGAATGGAACCTTAGCTGGAGCTCCCCATCTCGAGTCGCCCCTGGAGGTCACGTGCCACTCCACTCCCAATATTGGACACATCTACAATTTGGGCTCACTGAAGCCAGATCGCCAACCTCCGCCCCCCCAGCTCTCCTTTAATTATTCTCCCATCGACCCTTCAAATCGCCTGGGCTCTTCAAGCTCAGCATCTTCCTTTTCTTTCCTTCTTTCTTCCCCTCATTGGATGAAATAGTCCAATTCTTGTTCTGTCCCTTCAGTCTCGTTGCCCACCATGAGTTCCCGTAAGTTTGTCTCCTTGTCTGGAGCTGAAGGCTTCGAAGTTTAAGCTCGCGCGACATCACAAAATGGCGCGCAATTGCCAATTGGCATCGCGTATCATGGGATGAAAAGCTAACAGCGGCTGCGCTCGATAGTACGATTCCTCGATCTGGTCAAGCCGTTCGTGCCGTTCCTCCCAGAGGTTCAGCAGCCGGAGACCAAGATCCCCTTCAACCAGAAGCTCATGTGGACGGCCCTCACCCTCCTCATCTTCCTGGTCATGAGCCAGATGCCTCTCTACGGTATCGTCTCCTCCGACAACTCGGATCCTCTATACTGGCTGCGAATGGTCATTGCGAGTAACCGTGGTACGCTGATGGAATTGGGTATCACCCCCATCATCTCCTCTGGCATGGTTTTCCAGCTCCTTGCTGGCACCCACATGATCGACGTCAACCTTGACCTCAAGTCCGACCGCGAGCTCTACCAGACCGCCCAGAAGCTTCTGGCCTTCATCCTCTCCGCCGGTACTGCTACTGTCTACGTCTTCTCCGGTCTCTATGGACCTCCCTCCGACCTTGGTGCTGGTATTGTCTTCCTCCTGATCCTCCAGCTCGTTGTTGCCGGTATGATTGTCATCCTGCTCGACGAGCTGCTCCAGAAGGGCTACGGTCTTGGCAGCGGTATCTCTCTGTTCATCGCCACCAACATCTGCGAGTCAATCATGTGGAAGGCTTTCTCCCCCACCACCATCAACACTGGCCGTGGTCCCGAGTTTGAGGGTGCTGTCATTGCCCTCTTCCACCTCCTTATGACCTGGCCCAACAAGCAGCGAGCTCTCCAGGAGGCTTTCTACCGCCAGAACCTCCCCAACATCATGAACCTCCTTGCCACCATTGCCGTTTTCGCCGCTGTCATCTACCTCCAGGGCTTCCGCGTCGAGATCCCCGTCAAGTCTTCTCGCCAGCGTGGTGCTCGCGGATCTTACCCCGTCCGCCTGTTCTACACCTCCAACATGCCCATCATGCTGCAGTCCGCTCTTTCTTCCAACGTCTTCCTTATCAGCCAGATGCTCTACTCCCGCTTCTCTGAGAACCTCCTTGTCCGTCTCTTCGGTGTCTGGGAGGCTAAGGATGGTTCTTCTCAGCTCCACGCTACTTCTGGTCTCGTCTACTACATGTCTCCCCCTCAGAACCTGAAGGAGGCTCTTCTCGACCCTATCCACATGAGCGCCTACATTGTCTACATGCTCGGTGCTTGTGCTCTCTTCTCCAAGACCTGGATTGAGGTTTCTGGCTCCAGCCCTCGTGATGTTGCCAAGCAGCTCAAGGATCAGGGTCTCGTCATGGCTGGTCACCGTGATCAGTCCATGTACAAGGAGCTCAAGCGCATCATTCCTACTGCCGCCGCCTTTGGTGGTGCCTGCATTGGTGCGCTCTCCGTCACCAGTGACCTTTTGGGCGCTCTTGGTTCCGGTACCGGTACTCTCCTTGCTGTCACGTAAGTTGAATCTCTTCCTAACTCTTCAATCGCAATACTAACATCTACAGTATCATCTACGGTTACTTCGAAATCGCCGCCAAGGAGGGTGACATGGCTGGTATGAAGGGCATGATTATGGGCTAAACAGCCATCTCAAACATGAGGCACGATTGATTCAGCCTTGCGTTGTGGCCCGCCAAGACGGGCGTTTGTGTATCAACAGTAAAGAGGAAGAAAAGATAAAATAGTCAACATGTTTTTGTTTCCTTTTTGCTCAACAAGCCGGAGGAGTCGGGGTAGTGATGTCATATTGGCTGGGAAGGAATTGGGACAGTCATTAAAGGCTGTCGTGTCATTATTAACAAAAATAGCTCAAGAGCTGTCATGACGGGTTGGTTGGAGAGGGACGCCATGTCTGAAAGCCACGTGTGTGGTACGGATGAGCTCCGTAGTAACTCAAGAACGATCTATGAATGACATATATTTAATGCCAATTGTGCAATGTCCGATTTCGCTTGACTGACTGCAGGGTAGTTTACATAGGAATGGATAAGATATGACTGTAACCCTTGTACAGTGTTACATAGGCACAGTACACAACCAAAGAGGAAATAGCCTAGACAGTATCTACACCAGAATCTAGTTCACGGATTGTCTCATCACTGCAGGTCTCACCGGTCCTGCAGAAGTGAGGCCCTCGCGTCACGGTCCAACAGGAACACACCCAGTTCACCTGCAAGGTCATCAGACTTCGATTGGTCCAAGACGTTGAATGTAACCGCTACACGGCATTAGAACGTGGGGGAGCCGTTTCCCCAGGCCCCAGGGACCTGGAGTAACGATAAGGAATGAGTGTATTAGCCGGCGGTGAGGGATAACGAATCACGAAAGAGGGGATTGTGATCAACCTGACGGTTTGCATGTGTTGAGGCTGAATGCTCGACACATGTCCAGTTGTACCAAAGTTGTGTTGCTCGACAATGTGATTGTTACAAAGATTGGATGATAGCACGGTATATATAGAGCCTCAATGGCGGTTTTGACGATTGATAGGTGAGAATCAGAGTTACAAGCGATTGGATGAGGCGTATGTTCTGCATATGATAGAGCTACGGACACAACTGTGATGGGTGCGCTCAGACCGCAGGGCGGCGTGTAAGCTGTTGAAGACATGATCCCTGTTCAGAGAGACGCAAGACTTGAGCTCATGTGGTTTGTCGTGGAGATGGTTCTTTCTAGGGTAGTTTGCAGTGATGGTTGACTAGAACGTTTGTCGCGAATTGCATGATATGGTAAGGATGTAATGGTAATTATTGATCAGACAGAGAAGGACAATATGATTGACCTTCACGGATGATCTTTGTCTGTAGGTGCAATCAATCCGGTAGATGAAAGAACAGTAGCGAACCTCAGCAATGCGACACCCTATAAGCTGCCAGGATACAGGTAGGGAATCATGATTGAATGTTTGATATGTCAATGTAATCAATTGGGTATTAATCAGGCTCTTTCAATGAAACTCCAAATATCAACGATCACGATCCCATTATCATCACGTCTACCATACAGGTACGTGCGTGGAAATTAGTCAAGACTACTGGCATTTCACTGATTCATAAATAACTGCACGTTCCTACACGTCAACGTTTACTACTCCTTGCCCTACAGTACAACCTCGCCCTTTGTTTATTCAAGTCAGTCCATCATTTTACAGTCTGTCGGTATTAATTCCGAGCCAATGTCTCGTAACGTCACCTATTAGATAAGACTGTCGGTGCGAGTTACCTGATGCAAAGGGCACTTTTGTAGCGGTCGGTTAGGTATCTTCAAGTTTGAACGCTAACTGGGTCTGTGTGGTTAGAATACCTTGTCCAGACATGTCTGAGTTTTGGCTCAACGTCGATATCCTTGTGACCTTGTACAAGGATTATTTGCTATCAATCAGTAGCATTTGAATGTGCAGACATTTATAGCATTCAATTGATTGTGTTGATTTGAGAATCTGACACCTGCTTGAAACGGAGTAAACGAGGTGATGTCCCCGCAGCCCCGTTATACAGTATATAGAACTGGGGTAATATACAGATTGGGATTGCTCGCATCATTAATTGCCAATGTTTGTCATGACGACTTGTGAGAAATTTGTAGTGGGTAAATGGGTCTAGAGGATGGATCTTTGAGGCTAGAGGTTTTGTCAAAGTTAGGTAATTCCATCAGTCAAGGAATAACCCGACGCCAACTGAATCCAAGGCTTTCGCAAAGTTACAGAGCAGGGCAACATTGCCTTCATCATCTGTAGGGATCGCATCGCATCGTATCGCATCGCAAGCCATCGTTACCTCACCTACTGAACTGTACCTAGCTTAGGCCATTCGCTGCCCCACTAAAGCTTCATAGCTTGCATCTCACTCCCTGGACACCGACACATGCCCGCCCTCCACTTTCCTCTCCCCCCGGTGCCATCCAACAAGAGTAAAGTCTTGTCTTGCGTGTGAATCCATAACGTATCTCGGAACTTGGGTTGTTTGGGCCTGGCCTTCCTACCTTAGTCTACTCTTCCCCGTTCGTTCGTTCGGTTCTTCTCTTCAACGGCCGCCGCACTTCTCGTCTCTTCCTCCTCTTTTCTTAGTTCCTGCAAGTCACGGTCAAAACTCTTTTGTTTCGACTGCATTCTTCATCTAATACTTCTATTGGCATCGGTACTGATATTCTTTCATTTTTCCAGTTTCTTTTGCAGAGTATTCTTCTTGGTCCTTTCACGCTCTCTACCAAGACGTCATTCGTCGGAGAGTGTTCAGAGTTCGCATACAAAACTCTGACGGCATCTGATCGATGATCAGCACGACAATCTGCGACCTCGGCATCATCTCATCATACGGTTCGATTGAGCGCTGAACGGCTCAAGAATTGCAATCGTAAAGAAGCGCAATTACGTCTTGAGATTGCAATTCTTGTCGACCATCCGGGTTCTGCAATCGCTCACGTCACGCCACGCTCTATCGATGGTGCTTGCAAGTGACGCTTGACCGGGATCATTGCGACAAAGCTCCGACAGGACTGCACAATACCTTGACTGCCTCGAGACCTCGGGCGCCGCAGCCACCGCTACCGGTCCGACGCACTCGTGCAACCCACCTTGGGTTTTGACGATCACCTGCCCGAACCCGTTATCTAGAAATCTTTCGACGCACATTCCCGTCAATTCATTGTCGCGACATCTCGAATTACTGGCTTTCCGCCTCTGCGGCAGTTCCCCACACCAGTGAGCTCAGCACGAGCAATATCTCTGAAACCATGGGGTTTGCGCAGTGCAATGGAAACCTATGGGAGATCGATGACTTCAGCGTCTGCTTCCGAGTAGAGTTTGTGCTCCCTTGTCTTGACCCCTGCTCCATGAAAAGCTGGCTGACCGTTTTTCTTGTACTACTCTAGCTACCTGCAGATTCTACTCCCTCTGATCGCCCTGTTCGTTTCCGTTGCGCTTCTGGCCTGGACAAGCATTGCCCGTCTCATAAGCTCCTGGTCCAAGTCCAAAGCTAGGTATCAACAGCTTGCAAGCGAGGACCGACGCCACAGCCATACCGATCTTCCTCCCGTGCAGGTTGACGATTCTGATGACGATGATGGGCTTGAGATTAACGGCGGTCGATTGGCCCTCGTCAAGACTACTACTCGTGGTTCGATAGTCCAAGCCGACACACCTACTGGACAATTGGTTTCGCAGGTCGTCGAGGAACTGGCCATCGCTGGTCTCATTGCTGTAAACATTCTTCAGCTAATTGAAGGCCGCGAGGGGCGTAACAGCCGTCCTGCAGCGATTACTGGTCTCCTGATTTGGATCTACGTTTTTATCCTCTCGACTCTGCGTCTGGTGCTAGGTGCTCTGAAACGGCGTGGTCCTCATCTCTGGAACCATACGGCTTTCCTCTACAGCTTCAACTGGGTTCTTTCACTCTTTATTTTTCGATCCGCCTTCCTCCGAGATGACATTAGCCGAACTGACAAGATCACAACGATTGTGGAGTTTGCACTTGTTACACTCCTTTTCTTAATGGCAATGACCACTAGAAAGGGCAACAAAACTGTCCGCTTGGAATGGGAGGACGGGATTGAACCCTCGCGCGAGCCTTTGGCCAGTCTGTTTTCTCTGGCTGTGTTTGGCTGGGTCGATGCGATTGTCTACAAGGGCTGGAAGGCCCCAATGGAAATGGAGCATGTCTGGAACCTGTTGCCCAAGGACAAGGCCGCTGCTGTTATTGCTGATTACCGCCAGATGAAACGAACTGGCTCTCTCGCGGTGCATCTGCTCAAGTACTTCAAGCGGGACCTGCTGATTCAATGCGCCCTCGCCGTCCTTGCTGGCCTCTTTACGTTTGCGCCAACCCTTCTTTTGAAGGTGATTCTCGAGTTTGTTGAAGACTATAATGCAGGATTGAAGAAACAAACCGACACAAACCTACCGATCAATGTCATCTGGCTTTATGTCATTGGCCTTCCTGTAGTCGATTTGATACGTTCATACGCCGATAACCAAGCTCTCTGGATTGGTCGAAAGATCTGCATCCGTGTCCGAGCTCTTATTATCGGCGACATCTATGCCAAAGCACTTCGCCGCAAGGCTTCCACAGGCAAGGACAAGGTGCTGCTTGAAGACAAAGTTAGCCCCGCCCAGGAAGACGAGACACAGAACGGTTTTGTTGGAAAGATTAAGCGGGCCTTGAGCATGAAGAAGGACGATAAGAAAGCTTCCCCCAACGATGCCGAATCTGCCAACGAGAGTATCAAGGACGACAAGAAAGACGATTCAGGTGACGAGCAGGCCAACCTGGGTACCATCATCAACCTCATGTCTATCGACAGTTTCAAGATTTCCGAAGTCACTGCGTACCTACACTTTCTATGTGCTTCCGCTCCTACGCAGCTGGTCATTGCCGTTGTACTGCTCTGGCAGGTCATGGGTCTTAGCGCTATCCCTGGTATCATCGTCATGGTCCTTCTCCTGCCTGTCAACTACGGTCTTGCTCGGGGTTTTACCATCACTTCGAAGAGAATTCTTGCAGCCACCGACAAGCGTACTAATGTAACAAATGAGGTCCTGCAAAACATTCGCATCATCAAGTACTTTGCCTGGGAACAGCGCTTTGGCCGTATCATTGACGAGAAGCGTCAGCTGGAACTCAAGGCTTTGCGTTCGAGGTTCATGGTCTGGGCACTGGCTGTAGCTATTTGGAACTCCGTGCCCGTTCTCATCACCTTCTTCTCGTTCCTTGTTTACACGGTCGTCGAGAAAAAGCCCCTGAAGCCATCCATCGCCTTTACAGCCATGTCACTCTTCATGCTCCTCCGTGTCCCGCTGGACCAGTTTGGTGACATGTTCGCCCACGTCCAGGAAACCAAGGTCTCCATCGATCGTGTGGAGGATTTCCTTCAGGAGGAGGAGACCGACAAGTATATTCAGCTTGGCTTGGATAATGTGGATGACGAGGGTGTCAGACGAATTGGCTTCAACAATGCTACTCTTACGTGGGGTAGCAAAGACGCTGTTGCTGAGGATGGTGCCCGTGCTTTCCGACTCATGGATCTGGACATTGATTTCAAGATCGGCAAACTGAACATCATCGCGGGCCCTACAGGTTCTGGAAAGACATCCATGTTGATGGGTCTTCTTGGTGAAATGACACTGCTAGAAGGAGGCGTCTACTGTCCCGGTGGCCGCAGCCGAGAAGAGGTTCATCCTGATCCCGAGACTGGTCTCGCCAACACGATCGCCTACGTCGCACAATCCGCTTGGTTGGTCAACGCAAACGTCCGCGAAAACATCCTCTTCTCTGCACCATTTGACGAGCAACGGTACCGCAATGTCATTGTGGCTTGTGCACTTGAACGCGATCTCCAGATTCTCGACCACGGTGACGAAACACTGGTCGGGGAGAAGGGTATCACGCTTTCTGGTGGACAGAAGCAACGTATTTCTCTTGCTCGTGCCCTCTACTCTAACTCTGCCCATCTGCTACTTGACGATTGTCTCAGCGCTGTTGACTCACATACCGCGCAATGGATCTTTAGCAACTGCATTCGTGGACCTCTCATGAGAAACCGTACTTGTATTCTCGTCACACACAACACGACCCTTTGTGTCCCTTCTTCCGACTATGTGGTCCTTCTTGAGAATGGCCGAGTTGACATTCAAGGTCCTTCAGCTGAGGTTATTGCTTCTGGCAAGCTTGGTGAGGAGATTCAAAAGTCTCACCCCGGCTCGGCCAACCCCTCTCGCATTCCTTCTCGTGTTCCCTCAAGCGTCGGCGATGATGAAACCACTGTTAACGGCCAAGGCGATGCTCTCGATGGTGTTGACAGCTCTAAGAAGGACGCACAGAACAAACCCAAGAAGGATGCCATGGAAGAAACCAAGGCCACTGGGTCAGTCAAGTGGCCCGTCCTCAAGCTGTACCTTAAGTCCATGGGCCCCTGGTGGTTCTGGATTGTTGCTCTCTTCGTCTTTATTTCTCAGCAGGTTTCTGGATTGGCCACCAATCTCTGGGTCCGTGTATGGGCGAACCAGTACGTCAATGGTACACCAGAGTCAATGGTCGCGCCGGCTATGTACTCTTCTACACAATTCAACGCTGTCAGCTTTGCCAACGTTGTCCGACTCGGCTCTGCGGAAGACCTGAAGCCTCTCGATGGGTCCTTTTCTGCGCAAGGCCACCCGCATGGGGTCAATGCCATGTACTACTTGACCGTTCTCGCTGCTATTGGAATTGCCGGTGCCATGGCAGCTCTCTTTAGAGACCTCTGGATCTTCCTGGGTTCGTTGACGGCATCAAAGGGCATTCACGATCGGTTGATAGCATCTGTGACGCGAGCCAAGTTCAAGTTCTTTGATGTCACGCCACTGGGCCAATTGATGAACCGATTCAGCAAAGATCTGGAGGCGGTCGATCAAGAAATTGCACCTGTGGCAATTGGAGTCATCAGCTGTGGTATTTCCCTAATGATGACGGTTGGCCTGATTGCATACATCACACCCAAGTTCTTGTATGCCGCTTTTGGTATTGCTATTCTGTTCTACCTCATCGCTGCATTCTACCTCCGAGCTTCTCGCGATCTGAAGCGTCTTGAGGCAGTCCAGCGCAGTCCTCTGTTCCAGCAATTTGGAGAGACATTGAGTGGCATGACAACCATTCGAGCTTATGGTGACGAGCGACGATTCATCCGAGACAATCTGGAGAAGATCAACACTCAGAGTCGACCCTTCATTTACCTGTGGGCATGCAATAGATGGCTGGCCTTTAGGGCTGATCTTGTGGGAGACTTGGTGGCCTTCTTTGCCGGCATGTTCCTTATCCTTAACCTTGGTAAGACGGATGCTGGTGCCGCGGGTATTTCCCTGAGCTACGCATTGAGCTTCACTGAGAGTGTGTTGTGGCTTGTACGCCTTTATGCCATTAACGAGCAAAACATGAACTCTATGGAACGTATCAAGGAGTATCTCGACGTTGAGCAAGAGGCGGAAGCTGTTGTTGAGGACAGCCGACCTCCAGCAGACTGGCCTCGTAAGGGATCGGTCGAGTTTGTGGATTACACAACAAGCTACCGAAAGGAGCTCAGCCCTGTCTTGCAGAACATCACGCTCAAGATTGAGCCACAGGAAAAGGTTGGCATCGTTGGAAGAACAGGTGCAGGCAAGAGTTCTCTGGCCCTGGCGATCTTCCGAGCACTAGAGGCAGACAAGGGCAAGATTCTCATTGACGGACTTGAGATTGGCAGCATTGGTCTTCAGGATCTCCGAGAGAACATCACCATTGTGCCTCAAGATCCTACACTTTTCCACGGCACGATTCGAAGCAACCTGGATCCATTCGATCAATACACAGACGATCAGATCTTTGCTGCGCTCCGACGAGTGCAGCTCATTGGTCCTGATGAGCCTCTAACATCACCACCTACGCCTACACAAACCCCTGGCTCGCCAAGCTCACCAACTGCCAAGACCAACAAGAACCTCTTCTTGAATCTTCAATCGCCAGTCGCGGCATCAGGCTCGAACTTGTCCCAAGGACAGCGCCAGCTTCTGTGTCTTGCTCGAGCCATGCTCAAGTCCCCCACAGTGTTAGTCATGGACGAAGCCACAGCATCCATCGACTACGCCACCGACTCAAAGATTCAAGAAACAATCCGCGAGCTCACAGGCACCGTCATCACAATTGCCCATCGACTAGCGACCATTGTAGACTACGACAAGGTGCTGGTTCTCGACAAGGGCGAGGTGGTGGAGTATGCTCACCCATGGGAACTCATCAACAACAAGGATGGTACATTCCGCAGTATGTGCGAGATGAGTGGTGAGCTGGATGTTCTCCTCAAGGCGGCGAAGAAGAAGTGGGATTCTGGACGCCTGGTGGATGTTGATCCATAGGAGGAGAAAGAGAAGCTGCCACGTATAGAAGAGGAGGATTAAAAGTTGGGGGGGAATGGACTCTGGGATTGAGGACTTGTATATTTGTGGTATGAGCCATGGACTTGAATAAGAGTATAGAAGGCGTATGCCTATAATTATGAGCTGTGAGCATTGACTGGTGTTGACGCCTAAAAATATTATGTGGCGTGAGTCTAGGCGCATCATGATACTGTAGTAGTCGTAATGTCTAGCTAGTGTCATCAGATGAAGCCATCGTCAATGCCAAAGTGGGTCCGGCAAGTGGATGAGATCTTCTCCGCGATTCGGCGTCGAGATTGCATGAACTGATACTTGAATAGTTTAATACGACGTCCATTATCAACGTGCGTACATTATACATACAGTATGAGTACTCCGTATATATGTCTATTTTAAATGTTTCAATAACTGCATTACCCCTGCTCACCCAATACAGGGCATGCTTGACTTCTCAGGGCAGCACCAGCTTCACAAGGGCAGGGTACGTATCTTTGTTCGTCACTGGGTTAGACTACAGAAACGATTCGTTGGCCTTGACGACTTGACAACATAGCATCAACTCTAGCTCTTGTCTTATAAGATAGTTTCATTCGCCTGCTCGTATTTCCCCCTCTTGTCTACTTATTTCTCTCCCCCCCTCATTTTTGTACCGCGGACTTTTCACAGCCAATACTTACGTGTACCGCTGTGGCGAGGTCAATTTGGGCACGTGCTCGTCACTCCATCAGGATTCTAGAACTTGATCAGCATCTCCGATTTTCCTTATATTGTTCTTCATCAACCCCGTCAAGGGCGATTAAATCTTTTTGCTGTCGGGGATACAGTCGAGCATGGCATCGGCGCAGACTCCTCCGCACTTGGACTCGGAGAGCGTGACGAGTGGGCAGACGTCTACTTCGCAAATGCCGATGCATCATTACCCTGAGGACCAGCGACAACAGCAGAATGCAACGCCTTATACGGACCGCTCAGAGGATGATCCGCCTCCGAGTTACACTGTAGTCGACAATGAGGGACCTCACGCGAATCCGTTTGACCTGTTGCCCAGCAGCTCATCCTCCCTTGGTCTGCATCCCTTCAAGGGGACGTCCAACGACAAAGTGGTCTACTATCTCGACAAGCGTCTTGATACAGACCCTGAATTCCTCGAGCAGCACATCTCAGAGCTCGCCAAGGAACCACCAAGACCATACGTCCGCATCCAGGGTCTAGACCGCAAGTCCGGCAAGGGCGTCGACTTTGACATCCACATTGAACTCACGCCCCTGCTGTATCAAGAGATGGCAACCCGTCGTTCGTGGAGACGCATACGCGCCGTGAACAATTTCGACAAGGTGCGCCGCGGTACAGCGAGCATGACGCGCGCACCGGGGTTTGGGGGCAGCGGACCGCCTGAGGAGGGCACGCCGGGTGTTGCGCAGTGGTGCTATCGATACTGTGCGAGCAGGGCCGGTCTAAAGGTGTTTGCTCTAGAGCGGCGCCTGACGGGCTGGGATTTCGCCCTCGTGGGGTCTAAGCTGGAGAGTTTGGTGCGGGGGACGGGATATCGTGGGGAAGTCAACATAACGTTTCCTACGACGAATGCGCGCGTGGAGATATACAACCGATGCCTAACCAATCGATGGCGTCTCACACGATGGATTGTTCTTTTGTTTTATATTTCGCTTCTTTGGATATTCACTTGGCCGTGGGTGTCGCTGCGAACGAGGTGGTACGAGACGGTATTCGTGGAGTGGTCGCTAAGTCGTCCTGACAGACAGGGAACCCTACGATATGCATGCATGAGTGAAGATCAGTGGTTCAGACTGTGGCGACGGCCGATTGAGCAGGCGATTCAGACGAGGCGACGAGGACGGTTGAGCCGTGATGATATAGTGGACGAATGTGTTGCGCCTGGGGCTGAAGATTCCGCGAGGGGAATGAGAGCGGGATTGGAGGTATTGCAACGGACGTTTGGATGGGGAGGAGATGGAGAGGGGAGTGGGAGACATTCGCCGTGTATTTGATGGTGTTTGGGTTGGTGTTGGGGCATTAGATTGAGCTCGCTCCTGGGTTTGCATGGAAGCGTTGGCGCATAAGATTGCATTGCCTGAACTGATTCTTACTTATGATTCATGATAGTTATTCCCAACTCAAAATGTTATTCGTTTGTGTTTCAAGCTGTCTTATTGAGATTCTTGTGGAGTTGATATGCACCCTCCCATGGTGAATTGCACCACTACAGAGACGGCATCACCAGATTTAAAGTAACACAGATGATAGCGAGAGGTTTAGTGGTCTCATAATATGCAAGAACCAAACACCCATGAGCAAAACTGATTCCCTCAGCTGACAATTAGATATGATACTGACGAATTCAATATTCTGAGCAAAGGTCCAGGGTAGCTCTTTTCTTATCTTATCAGCCCCTCCACCCCACCAATGTCGCTCACTCATCATCTACACATCCCTTACCAATCTCATTCATCAAGTTCAAGACTTATACTGCAGTCACTCTCTTTCGGCATTCATCGCATTTCATTTCGGATTCAAGACACAGACTTGAATTTACAGCCGCCACGATGACTGAAGCCGAGATGAGTTCCAGCTCAAGAAGAATACTGGCTGTTGCCCTTGAGAATGAGACGGCAGTTCTGTCAAAGTTGGTCAAAGGTGAGTTCACTTTACCCAGACTCCAGTGGCCATCTACGAAATATATACTGGCATCATTGACAAGAAGAATATTTACTCACACATCACAGACCTTACAGGATCAGCCCCGGAGTCACCAGATCCCTCCCTCGGCATCGCAGGCACAACTCATAGCCTCGCCCTTAAAACACCATACTATTCCACCACAGTCCCCATATGGCTTGACCTCATCGCCTCACCTTCTGAATGGTCAGAGTCATTTCTCTCTCCCGAAGCCGCCGAAGTGCTCGCCGTGTTAGGGGGTGTAGTAGTAGTCTTCACCGCAGGTCCGATTTCATCGTCAAAGGACCACCCGGCAAAGGAACTAGTAGAGCACATCGGCAAAGTCCTGAAGAAGGGACTTGGGGGATGGGAGTGGGACGGCGTAGGCTTAGCTATCGGCGTGGGAGGAGATGGAAACGAGGAGGAATGGGATGAGATCTGCGCAGAGGCTGGACTGGAGTTTGTGTCTCTTGGTGGAAAAGGCGATACTGGTCGTAACGAATTTGGCGGTATGTCAAATCTGTCGCTCACAGAAAATTACTAACAAGGACAAGAAAAAACAGGAGTTGCACGAGTAAAAGAAGCCCTCGAAGCAAATGACTGGTCTCAACTCGAAGCGCCACTATCAGATTCCGAGTTTGGTGACTTTGAAACGAGCTCAGCCAAGGCAGATGAGGATGACAAAGCATTGGATCCCCAAAAGATGGGATTTGGCTTCGACAAATCAGACTTTGAAGGTCTACGACGCGCCATATGGGAGTCCAGCCAGGATGTTGAGGAACCCTCAGAATCCAGCAAGGCGGAGACTGGCAAGGAGGGTGCTTCTGGGGGAATTGGGTTAGAGGACCTGGATGAGGACGAGATCGCCAAGATTGAGAAGATGATGAGGAAACTTCAAGCTGTGAGGGAAGCTGGGGAGGGGATGGGAGAGGAGCAGAGGAAGAGAATGGCAGCCAGGGCTGTGGAGGAGGTGATGAGAGATCTCTGAACTGGATAGACTTCAGGCGAATCTCTTCAAGACGAAGTGATTCCTGAAAAATGTTTGTCGCATCATTTCCAGATTATGATGGCTTCTGAACCTCCCATATCAGTTAATGATGCCCACACACCACGCCGACTGCGAGTCTGAAGACCTGCCAAAGCTGACTCACGAGTGGCACGATAGTTAACTTGATCTATTTGCCGAGTCCTCTGCGGCCGTCAAGGCACCGACATAGTACGGCTCGCTTACCGTGCCGTTGCACCATGGTCACATCGTACAACTCAGATCGTGATCCACGGACCGGGTGTTACATAGTACATATCCAATGCTGGCGAGACCCTTGCCTGGTAGTATGAGACTCAAGTCCCATGGCATCGGCAAGCGCCATGATATTGGTAACCCAAGGTTCAGACACGCCTAGGTCCATTCAATGGCCTGTCAAACTTACGGACAGCGGTGACACTGAGTTGGAGAGTCAAAGCATGTTGCAGGTTCAATCCCTCATGTCTTTTCAGCACAGACACGTCTCCCAATTTACTAGACAATATGCAGCGCATCGTGGCATCAGGTAACCCGCTCAACCTTGTGCTGTTATGGTAAAGTTTTTGTAGATCGGCATGGATCATGACATCCAGATCACGGACTCAACATCGCGGTGACATGCTCAATAGCTCCGTAGATAGCTTGGTGGTCTTGGGCGGTGTCGTAGCTCATGCAAGGGAGAGAGCTTCTGAGATTCTTCCAAAAGTCGCGGGCGTCGACCAATATGTCATAGCTTGTTGTTAGTAAATAAACTTATCCCCTATCTTAAATCGACCGCTGAATTGACATGACTCGACCCATGAAGTTGACGACCGACTAAACGAGTTCAGAGTGCAATTGAGGCCGGAAAGAAGCGACCCGGGTCCAAGGGTCCACTGGTGATGTTGGTTAAGCCAGATTGAGACTGCGGTTGAGTCAATAGTGAATCCCCTGAGATGCCATGATAGACGACGTCAAAGATCTCAGGCGCCCCATTTTGTCAGTCTGGCCCGTCCTACAACCCTTGTTTGGTGCATGTTGACCAAACAGGGGTGGTACTCACGTTTCAGCACGTCTTGCTAGGTGGAAACGTAAACGTTCTCAGCCGGGGCTTCAGCTGTCCTTCAAAGCGGTGCAGCTGAAGGGCATGATGCTGAGAGCCCCATACCGGTTAGCTAGCATGAGCCGCCAAGCTTGGCATGTTACCAACAGTGTCTGAGAATTCGTATCATTGTCATGCCATGTCTGGACGAGTTATTCTTAGGATCTAGGGATGCTCTGAAGGGAGATATCTCCTGAGTGGTGCATGCCAACTCTGCAACAGGTGGTGAGGATTGAAATCAAGTGGTCAGCAAACGCGCTCGACGCGCTGCCATCCCCGCCATGGATGGATACAATATCGTCTCCAGTAAGAACTTTGCCGCCATTGGTAGGATTCGTGACTCGTCATGCAGGTTGTCGGTTGGACTTTTCGGGCAGAGGATTGATAAGTCAGGTTGACTGCGGCCAAACTCGATCGACAGTAGGGTTCGTCGAACGGTGCTCAATCTTGTCTGTGCTTTCTGACCTCAGAAGCTGAGAGACGAGGGCAAAGTCTCCGGTGATGAGGTGAGACGAACAAATTTAGCAATGCTTCTCTCGTGGTGCAATTGGTTCAATCGTTCATCAAGAATCTTCAAGCTACTTCGTGGTGCTGTTGTCGAGCGCAAATCCACCAACCACAAGCTCCCATGATATTCTGGCATTTATGCAAGCACAATTCAGTGGGCACCGACTGCAAGTCTCATGGCGGCATGCTCTCAGCTTTAGGAACACAACTGCCTTGGCCAGAGCTCAAAGAAAAACAGCGAGTTTAGGGCGATTCACGGCAAAACTTCAACACTGGTGGACCCAATGGCATGTGGCCACCTGGCGGAGACATGGCTTAACGCTGATTGGCTCTGCCATGCTGATCCTGCAAGGTACCATGCCCCAGATGCACCTCCAGGGGTCTAAGTCAGGGGTAACGGTGCCAAAACTGGTAAGTACCAAGCTGAGGAGGAAAACAATTCGACATGCATCTTGTGTTTTCTGATCTATCATGTCGGATCTTTTATGTCACTCCGGGCGCGCCCGGGAAAAGACTCGGATCCGGCAAAAGAAAAGAATCGATGTCTCTGAAGCACCATTTTCCTGCGTGTGTGTCCATGCTTCACGCTTACTGTACTCCGTAGTAAGGGCGAGGGCGAGACTTTTCGTATTACAGCCACAACCGTTGAGGCTTTGTATAGTTGCAAAGACCAGAGCCAGATGGCGGTGGCCGTAGGACCGTTCATCGCCGAAGCCAGTAGTCTCTGAATAGTTCATTCTGTTTCCCTTCGATACCCTATTCATTGTTAGCCGTTAGTCAAGTCGGAATAATCTGGCAGACGCTAAAGTTGCCAAGGCGCGACCGACCTTTGGCCCCAACGTCAGGCTGATTTTGCTTTGAACAAGCGTCGATCGCAGTGTTTCGCACAAGAAGACCACGAGAAAAGGGGTCAGAGAAAACATCGCACAGTAAGCCGTGTTGTGGCCCACCAGATGACGATGGATTGAACTACTGCAGGAACAGGGTCTCAGCATACACACCTTCACAAGAGATCCCAAACATGCAAGTCTTTCACGCTGACCAGATATGCCGTGGCGTGGTGGCATTGCTGTGGTACGATCCTTCGCTGGATCCTTTGATGCAGGTACGAGTACAATTCAGGAAATCCATGTCATGCTTGCTACCGACGATATCGGAGGCTTGTATCTGAAACGAAAGACAGAGTTTATGACGATATAAACCTGACCTCGAAAATTGTAGCTTGCTTTGTGAAAAGGTTCTTTGAAAAGAGCTAATGAATCCAAAGATTCCGCAGAGAATGTCATCGCGTTCCCCTTTTCGGATCACCCCTGCAATTGTCGACATGGGAGTTGTCGGAACGTGGATCCAGCAGATTGTGGAAGAAGGATGAGTCAGGATCAGCGATGTGACTGACAAGGCTGACTAGCATAAATCAGCATCTTGATGGGAATTGAAGATGCAATTGTTCCAACAATTTTCATAACTGAATAGCGAAAAGAAGCAATGACCCAAGACCATGCGTTGTGTTTCTCAACTCTCGAAACCAATTGTGGATCGAGAGTCAATCGGAGCCACTTACCATTTAGCCATTCAACAAATGCATCTTCTCTGAAGACAGTGCTGGGAACTAATAGAAAGCTCCCAGAGAAGCGCGACAAATTGAAATCCATTGGAAATGGATTTGTCGGGAACTGAAGGGAACACATACTACCCTTACTTTCATAATGGAGTACTGGATGACATTGCTGAAGCCCGAGTCAATATGGCCTCCCAAGACCGAACTGACGGCACGGATTTTCGGCGACAGTCATGCGTACAGGTGCCCTTCATCAACTGAAGACATTACGTCAGATGTAGTACAGCATAAGGGCGGTTTGAAGGTGCGAGGTTGAGATATGTGGCTGGAGACACAGAAATCTCCTGAGGCTGTGGATTTGCTTCGCAACCGAGGGAAGGGTGGGAACACGTGCCATATGTTTGATCTTCGCATTGCTCATGCGTCTCCTTTCGGTAATAGTCTTGGATATTCGCATCGAAAGGACAAGATTCGGGACTTGAAGAACGTCAGGACTGACAAGACAAACCAACAGCAGGGGCCTGCTCGAGACGTCAATTGCCTGTTACCAGTCATCATGCAGTCATTGGGCCAGTTCGAAATCTTACGGGATGATGAACCGATGGCCCGGGAACTTGACATTTGTCTTGGCTGAGTCTTCGGCTGTCATGTTGCGGGTCTGATGATCAACATCATCATGACAAGTGCTTCCGACCATCAAGCGCGTCATGTTGTATTGGTGACTGTAACCTTGAGAAACATGTTCGTCCGGTCTGATTCGAGCCGACTTGACCAATATCAATCTCGGTATTGAGTAGAGCAGCATGATTTGATAACGTCATGTAAAACTAGAATCGAGATGGTTAAAAAAGAAGTATGGCGCCAGCTGGGGCTATCTGGTGACGCCTTCCCTCCTCGTCAGACGACGGTTCGATAGGGTAAGACCGGACCGTTTCTCGGTTGCCTGTTTTGGCAGGAAGAGCTAACGTCAGGAATGGCGGCCAATAAGGAGTCAAGTTTTGGAGGGCACAGCACCCTTTTACCGCTCCCTCTTGGGGGCCGTTTACCTGTCGACCCCTAAAACGAACCCACTATTTTCATTGGCGCGTACCTTGCATTAGTGTGCATAGAGGAATGATCCAATGGACTCTGCATATCTGCACAACGCACGTCTATGAAAAGCTTCATCTGCACAACTTCAACCAAAGAGTCCACATCAGCAAGGACCTTACCCCTGATGCAGGTACCGTGCCCTACCGATACTACGCAACTGAGGAATAGACAAACTCTCATTGACGCTCCAACTCCACTCCCGTACTTCCGACCATTCAAACTGTTCGTTTATTCAGGTCCTCGCCGCGTCCTTGCGCCTGGTCTTGGCCGTGACTTCTTGGTGTATCCGTCCGTTTACTACAGCCGTCAGCCACATTGAATTCTTTGTTGCATGATGGATACCCTGGTCTGATGTCTGGGACGAGAACGCCGATCGTCTCTCACGATGCCAGTGCCAGTGTCAGACGGATCGAACTTGACACAGACTCAGAGTAGCGAAGCCAATGTGACATGGCAAAAACAAGATGAACTGACGAACCCAAGAGAAGATTTTTTTGGTTTTTTTTAGAGGTCATGGTTGATCACACGTCATGGAAGCTGAAGCACAAAGAAAACGCACAGGTAAAGATGCCGACCACCCAGAGCTAACTCTTCCCCAACAGCGGCAGTCTCGCGGGGCCCCTAGATGCTGATCCAGGGTTTGAATCACAAGTCCTACCCGCCTCTGAACTTTCACACTTGCCATTTGTGGCATGTCTATTCCTTCAAGCTCGGTTGGATGTCACCCAATCCAGGGACCGTACTGATTTAGCATATCTTGGAAGTATCTGACGGACCGAAGTCCGGACAAGTCTGGGCCAAGAGGCAATTGATACGAAGAGAAATCGAACCGGTCACGACCGCTGGATGAATAGACAAATGGGTGGATGTCTTTGTTCTGTGCGTTGGGGAGCCGGGATGTTTGTGGTGGTGTCGGATGTGGACTCCAAGCACGGCTGGAGTGGGTGTGGACGCCAGTGGTTCTCGTCAGTCACTCGTCAGTGGTTCGTTGGCAAAGTCTTCGTGCAGTTTTGGCCCGCTATGGCCTGCTTTGCTACTCGCCAACAGGCCCCTCCCTCGTACACATTGTGCGGGTTGAATGTGACACGGTTGGCTTTTTCCACTAGGAAGGGCCTGTCCGATGCTGAGAATCAGCTGTGATGGACGAACAAGGACGAGACAAATTCCTCATCTGGAAGAGATCGCTTATCTGGAGGTTACGCTGCTGCTGACTTGAATTGTCGAACCAAGAGACAAGGCTGAAAAGGAGGCCAATTCTGAGCTACCTTTTGTGGCGACACGACGAGCTATTGCTAGCTGATCTCACAAGTTTTGGTTAGTTTGTGCTAACTTGGGCACATGCTGGCGTCGGGGCGTAACGTGTTTGAGGCCTTCGTTCTTGAAGGAAACTCACGAGTTGACAAGAGTCGGACTGGCTGACTTTGGGGGCAGCGGAACCAGGGGGTAAAAAGAAAGAGACGATGACTGGCCAGGCTTGGGATCCATTGCTGGGCTCGGACGACTTCAGGGCTGCAATGCATCAACCCCCTGTCGTCCTCACCAACTGCAGACCAAACACGGCGGCGCTGTGGTTTGTAACGGTCCCCGTCGCTGCCCCTTGGCGCGTTAAGCTGCTGTCTACCCTCCACCGAAGCGCATCACGCCCGCCCAGTCAGGAGACGGAGGTACCTAGGGCTGGAAACTCTGTCAAGCCACTGCTCAGGTACCCGCACCTCTGTCTTTGACGCCAGGATACATTGAGACGAGGTTCCATCCTTTTTCCCTTTTCCCAGTTTCTGAGCGTTTTAGCACGGCGCCGTGTCCCCACACTACCTGCTAGTGGTGGTACCTTGGTTTGAGTCCTGTACCTTTTCTCCGATCGAGGTGCCCGCCCGTGGAGGGGACGGCAGCAAGAGGTGCAGGCAGAGGTGCAGGACTAGCCACTAGGGACAGACAGGCAGGCCTCTAGAC